>JAHQIW010006804.1:0-196818 GCA_019055375.1 Parelaphostrongylus tenuis | reverse complement strand
GCAAAGAATACGCCTTTAGCGAAGGCCTCAAATGGCGCCGCCATAATAGAACAGTACCAAAAATGCGGCAGCATTTTAGAAAAAATCCCACAATTGTATTCAGCATGAAATTAAAGGTGAAATTCTTGTGGGTGGGACTGACTATCTTTGCTTTTGTGACTTTAGTTCTCGTAGCTTTACTTTTTTGATATGAAACCAGGTTCATTGGATTTTACGATCCGTTTACCATAGGATGATTGCCCGTACTCTACTGACCAACACATTACCGTATCCACCGGTAATCGCGCAGAGAGCACACGCCTTCTATTGTCAATCATCAATCTTCATTGTGCTGTTACCGTCAAACTCGTACAGGATGTAGTAAAGCTGGTGAGTATTACTACAAAAATTAGCAAAAAAAATCAATATATATCTCAATTCTGTCTTGGCTCCGAAGCCTTAATTCTACAAACTATCGTTGAACTTCACTAGTGTCAATGACGACATTTGGTAGTTAGATAATTGGGACAATTATATTGATTGGGAAGAAGTCTAATTGGCTAGCTAGTTCGACTATTTTTTAAATCTTTCTTTTCTCTTTTCAACTGCCACTTTGTTATGCGGATTTGGGTAGCTGTAACTTTAATTTATAAGGATTAGCTTTTAAGGCCTGACTTAGGGTCTTCACTTGCATTGATCTCATTACCTCCACATGTTCAATGTGTGATATCGCTTTTGTGCAAGTCATTCTCTCAAACCATTCGATCATTGACAACAAAGATAATGATTGGTGTTCTTGTGAGAAATGGGAGCACATAAACGGATGACATGTGAGGGAAGATCAAAGGGTTCTTCTCAGCCACAAAAAACCTATTCGTAAAATTTACGACATCGTTGGCACTGATTAATCGAAATTTCGGCTTTTTGTACCCAGTTTTGACGGTCTGTTGTAGAATGGACAGTTACCAGCTTTACGAAGGACCATGAATACAACGGATTTTGTTTAACAACCGAGGGTGTCCAGCTTTTTCACCTATATCGTGTTTGTTCAGGGCATTCCAAGAATAGAGACAATGAATTTGAGATATGGGAAGCAGAATACCACACTACAGGACTGTGAATAAAAAAATAACATTCCATGAAGATAAAGAGCTCCGTTTGATGCCTCTGAGTTTGTAGAAATTCTTCTCGTTTTTGTGCAAAAGTGTGCTTCATAGAGTAAATGATAGGGTAGCCTAAGTCTCCTGATAATTGAAATTTCTAGTGTTTCTACAAAATTTTTCGCAGTGTTATGATGTTTCATACATACCTAAGAGAACTGAGTAGTGAGCAAAAATATGACCTCAGACAGGAGTCGAACCTGCGTATAATCCATATCGGGGATGTGACGTCCTTTGATACTTGCACCACTAGACAAGACTTGTCACCTTGAACCCATGTAAATTAAGCATCTAACGGATCTTGCATAAATCCTATTTAAAAGGAGGTGCTCATGACCATCTCTTGAAGCAATAAGAATTAGTGAGACAGAACTATAGTGGAGCACAACCGTAGGATTGCTGAGATAACAGTAATAGTCGAACGTGTAATGGACTCCAACCACGACTATTTCGGGTAGCACGCGTTCCCAGTGCATCATTGAAGCTTTCCCTCTGCCTTTCACTCAACTATGTGACAGCTGTATCGCTTCTACCATCAATCATATTCAATGGATTTGATCTGGGACGTACACAACTCAGTTTCAGTCGAAGCTATGGTCGAAGGCAGTCTTTAACTTTTATTTACTGCCTACTCTTGTGGCTGCATTTCACATCGCACGTGCCATGAAAAAGGAATAATTTTATTAGGACACATGAGCTACATTGAGTAACAGATTGCCACTGTGTTTTCACCCATAACCATGGGGATGGCGGCTCATTGTTTCATCAGCCCTAAGCTTCTTTGATGTGGTAATGGTACCGATTGCCCTATAAGCTTAATATCCGTCACATCGGTCACATATGAGCTCGACCATCTTTATGAGAGACGATGATGAGAAAGACCACTGTTTGGAATGTAGGGTAACGATGATTTCGAACAATGGAGACGTATACAATCCTATGGTAATAATCAAATATGACCACTTAAGATTATTGTGAAATTACGAGGCTCAGTAATAGTGACGATAAGCAAATCTCTCCTGAGGTTCACAAGTTGAATGAAGTCTAGTATAAATTTTATTCAGGATCGACCTTACATCGATATACTGGCGATTGCTGACTTTTCGTTGCTGTCGTTTCTGAAACAGTCGGCTTGTGTCACTGTCCAGGTCACCAGCTCTACAGCTGATACGGGTTAGTTCTTACCGACATTAAGTTTGAATAAAGGAAACCTATATGATGAATGCAAAAAGAAGCTTAAAACACAATTTTTTACTCTGCTTTTTTTCTTCAAACTCAGTTATGTTTAGGTTCTGTACACATGAAAACAGAGTGATTATCGCTTCAGCATCGCTGCACGAAAACCACTTATTGTTGATAGTAACACGTTGAATGGTTCGCTGTAGTTTCCAAAGGAAGCTGATAGATCAATTTGATCACTGCGTGACACCATTTAGGGTTATTAGGCCCATAGCGGTGCTGAGATTAATAAACCTTCAAGTTATATACAGCCATATCTGTGCCCAACTCGTTCTTATGCATTTTATGTGGGTCTTTCGTGACATGGCGTCCATAATATGAGCTCCATGCTCATGATCAAAAGGGATGCATAACATTTTTCCCTCTTTCCATCTGAGCTATTTGAAACATATTCAATTCTGTTCTCATAGTTGAGTCATCATGAAACTAAAGTATTCATGAGGTAGCTGTAATGCAAAACAACTCACTTTTTTGGACTAGGAAGACCGTTTTTTGTAGTCATAGTGAATAGGGTTTCAGGAAGAGGTTGGGCAACTTTATCAAGCTTGAAGAGTAGATAGGTTATTGTGATTTCATAGTCGCATAGATGTTCCAAGTTTTGATGTGTTGAGAAATTAGCAGCCTTGTTTTTTGAGATCTGAATCCGAATCACATAAACATTGAAAATTCAGCTAAATGTAAACTATCACCTTTACAGACGCTTCTTATTCCTTTTAGTTATTTAATTACAGTCTCGTCCTCATGCCATCTCTCACCATTCGAAGAGAATAAACATAGCTGTCTCATTCGATTGCAAATTCCATATTCTTGGTTCGGTGTTATTGGACGTAATTCGACCACTCGACAGGTAATCCGCCTATCTTTCACATAATGTGCACCTACTGTTTCACAATTTTTCGTCATAGGTGCTCACAATGTCTCACACAGTGTCTTCGACATGTAACGTGCCGTTCTACGATCGTCCACAAACTCCGCTCAGTCTTCTGCCATACATCGAAAATGCTCAAGCACACACTCTCGTCAAAGATGGGAAAGTGTGAGTGGTTTCTTTGTACTTAAGCTAAAACATAATTGGTAAAGTTTGGGTAAAAGAATGAACGACAAACTCCAAAAATACACTGTGATTGTGAAGACGGCGCATTTGCTTTTCTTTACAATTTCACCAAAACAATGACAATTTTGCGTGCTGACTTGCGAGACTAATTGGTGGACACTCCAATGTTTTATGGATTAGGAATTTCATCTCGTCCTTTGCTTGCTTTTATTTTTTCCTACTCAGACGAGGAATTATTTAAAAGCTTTTCAGTAAGTAGTTCTTCAGGGATCTTTCATTGTTATCACGCGCGAACTTGTCTTTCGGCTTGAACTCGCTCAATTCACTCTTCGTTCACTTTTCCTACAATACCACGGAAATGGTCCTGGATAAAATCGAAATTAGGTAGGATTTAAGCCTGTTTGAATTTAGTTGATTTGATTTTATATCATCATGTTATTTCAAAATATCTCGGATTTGTAAGCCTTTACTTTTACTGCGTAAATACCTGAATATCTGAAGATTGAGCGTTTTGAGGTGTAATTCGAACAAATCCGGATGAAAAAGTACTAAGCGCCACTTTAACATTTGCCTAAGAACCATTCGTGACATTGTCAGTTATCAGTGAAATCAGAATTTTTCTGTAATCACAAATCACTTCTAGCTAAGTGGACTGGTTTTTGCGGTCGTCATTCTATTCCTCGTTGCAAAAAATGGAAATAAAGCTTGGAAAAGACTCGAATGGCTCAAAAATGATTTTAAAGGCTAGAATAAGGGGTCATGTGCTCTGAAATCTGCACACCAATGTTGTCAAAGGGCAAAATTCTTCAATCAAGCTAATATGGAACTTCGACACATTTCAGAAGCATTCTTCACTTATCTAATATTGTTTTTTAAGTTAACGTGTAATTCAGTTTTCTTGCTTTAGAATTTATTTTACATCTAAGTTTCAGAGGCAAGAACTTAATGGTAAGTGCTTTGTAGGTTGTGGTTGGATACTCGATTCGATCTACTGAGCGTCTCGCCTCTGGCATCGGATGTTTGGTCGCTTAGGGTTATATCGGCCGTCCGACCCCTCTTCTACACGTCCTTCATCTGCAAACGCAAGAAAAAACCAGCAGGTTGTCAACCTTTGCTGAAGCCCTAATATTTTTTGATTAACGCATTAGCAACGAACTGATTTCAAATGCGTGGCGATTTGTGAAAACTCTTGCTTCTGAATTTTAACTCTTTGACAACCAATCAGTTATATCCTGACTCGTCATCACATTGAAATCGGTATTCATTTAAAAATCAGTGCTTACACATCACTCTACATTCTTGGGTATATTATGTCATCATACCACCGCAAAATGAGGTCAAATAGAAATAAATTCAGAATGATTATCATTACCCAATATCTGCCACCATAAATGGGTTCAATGTCGACGGCGACTACACACGCCAGACCCTTGACGGTTGGCTTTCGACAGATTCCACGTTGTAGCGTAGAAAGAGTGGTGTCCAAAATGGCGTCGGTAGTGCAAAAGTTCATCACGCGCTCAAGGAAAGAGTGAGATCTGGGTTCGGATTCTAGCTGACGCAAACGTTTTTGCGCACCACTCTACATTATTGGGTGTATCCAAAACAGTTTCAGTTTTATTGTTCGAAAACGGCTTTAAGAGATATGAAACATTCTATGTAACCTAATTCAAACCGAGCTCACCAATCTCGCCTATGACGAGTCTCATCGTGTACCGTTGACTCTAATCTAATTTCGTTCAGCTTGTATAAGCTTATATATAATTTTAGCATTTTGAAGGTTTGATTGTCATTGAAGTTCAAGGTATGTAATGAAATTTCAGCTTCATGATATTGTATTTGTAAGCCCACACGGCGAACGTTTCGGCACCTTTGTCTTATTCATAAGCAGCTTAATCCGGGTTGATCCAAAGTCTCCTTATTCGCAATATGAATCTTCGCACTTAGATCGAGTATTGAGTCGAATCTTTCTGAGCATTGCTGAAATTTCAAAACTTCCCGTTAGGGAGCGTTTTTCTATAAAAAACAGTTAATGAAAAACTATCCACTGATAATCATTAGTGCTCATAAAGACAATCGATCCCTAAACATTAAGTCAAAATTCGGTAACCACCTACGGCTATCTTGTCATCACAAAGCACTGATTATGCATATCTGCGTCGAGTGAAACTCAAATTCAAAAAAGCTGTAGACAAGTTATGTGCAGAAGACGAAAAAAGCTTCTACAATGAAAGCCTTTGTAGCTCTCAACCCCACAAGTGCTAGAGGCATGCGAAAGTTGCCGATAATTTTCTGAAGAACGTAGTCGATAGTGAATTGAAGTGCCGTCTACCAGATTTTTCCTCGTTTTCCAGCCTAATGCAGTACTCACAATCAACAAAGAGAAAGGAAGAAACGTTTTTTGGGATATGACTTTTCCTTGCCGGTTTTCAACAGATTCACATGATCATTTGAGCAAGTTGTGTACTAAAATGATGAAATTCAACATGGAAGACTCTGGGCGACGTCTTCAGCACTCAACGAATTTAGTACAATGGATACTATGAGCATACGATACCGATTTTAATCTCAGCATTGTTTCAGTTTGAATGATACATAGCAATTGGCAAGTTGGCAGTATCTCATAATTGTTATCTGAGCCAACATGTCATGTGGTCTGTTAATGGGCTATTGTTCAGCCGGATACACGTTTTCGACCTTGACAGTCTCGTCAGTCGGGCAGAACCCTTCGTCTTTTAGTCAATCCTGTGGGTGCTCCAGTCCCCACACTGGGAGTAGACGACGACGAACGATTTACACTACACCGCCGTCAGTGAGAATCACTAGATCGGCAGTTTAGTACACTCGATTGCTCTTGGTTGGTAATTTTAAATTAACTATACCGTTCGCTTGTCTGAGCGTGGTCTTAAAAAAACATTCGAAACGAGCAGGTGGTATACTTATACTTATTCTGGCTTCCAAAGCCCAAATGTCAAAATCAGTATATCAAAGACAAGGGCAAATGAAAATGCAGGATCATATATGGCGATACAATAGTTTTCCAATAAATCGCGTATGTTTGCAACTGCCGTTCTTCTCGATAGAAAATTTGCCAATTGGCTGAGCTAATAATATTAAGTCGAAACGTTTTTGAGATCGAAAGAATATCGTACAAAAATTGCGTAATTCTTGAAATTGATGAACAATGTGTGGTGTGGAAAAGATCAGTAGAAAGACTTTCGTTGATGATCGACGCTACAAAACGAATCGAGCGTAAGAATTGTGGGTATCCGCCGCAGTAAATTTGACTACAGGCAATGTACTAATATTAAAATAATACTGAATGAACTTCTGATAATATCACCAACCATGGAATTTGGAAACCAACTTTATTTTAACTTCGGCATGTGAATATTGATACGAATCATCCGCTCTAGAGAAAACGAGGACGTCGAAGCGATAGTGCAATAGATTTATTTTAAAGAGCTCCGTACTATTACCTTAAACAGCAAGTAATATGTAATTAGCATCCTTTCTACGTTCGACTAAAACCACTTCAATATAATGACCTTTTTGGAGACAATTTCGCGGTTTCTTGATTTAATTGTGAAGCGTTTCAGTTGGGACGGCTATGTATTCGCTCTCCTGCTTCGAATGCGTGGTTCTGCTTCCGAGAATAAGAGATTGTTGAGGAATGAAGAAGGAGATGAGGTGCTGTTTTATGACGTTTTCCTCCTTGAAAAAGATGCATACCTCTGGGACCCATTCAATTTCAGGCAGTTCTGCACTGGGAAATACGACGCAGTGGCGCAAACGGCACTCAGGTCCAAACACTTGCATATTCGTTTCCTCGCTTTTTTATGCGAACAGGATTATACTCAAAGTGCTTAGAGTGCTATTATTACCTAGACAAGCAATTAATTGCAGTAATATCCCACATAGAAACTTGAAAGTTCCCTTTATTAAAGAGCATTTTCAAGTTTCTGAAAATACAATTTTCGTAAAGGCAAATCATGAGTGGATCATTTCGAAACTTAGATGGTCACTTTTCATACTTGAAATAAAAGATAAGAAAAGATCGAATGCATGGTAGAATATCTAAAGCCTCACTATCAACCGACGTTTCGTGCGATCGAAGCTCGATAATTATGTGTTCCGAGACCAGTTATTCTAATAATAAGTAGTCAGTTAAGACGCAACGAACTGAAAAAGTTTGCATAATTATCGAAAGTGCTCCAAATTCAATTTACATCGTTACCGGCCATAATTGTAAAGCAGCACGTGATACTAAAGTATTTTTGAAGTTTTTGAGAAGCACGAAATTTGATAACTGAAAACCATATCATTTGATAATTCAATCAGCGATTTCTCACGAATGTGAGTCCACAAAAAACATTTGCGCATTGCTAATGATAGTTTAAAGAAACACTCTGTTGTGAATGATGTTCACTCTACTATTTTATTTTCGTTGATCTTGCCACAGAATACTAGCCGAGTCACGATAAGGCCATGCGCACAAGTTGAGTGCTTCAGGAAGTTATCCACAAAGTAGCCACGAAGTTTCGCGTTGTTCCGGATTCCATTTACGCATTGGTTCCCGTAGCAAAGGTAAAGCTATAATTTTGGCTTTGTGAAAATTATATGTTTAATGCGAACTATAGGTATTAAAAGTCATTTAAGAAGGAAAGAGCTTTTATAAACGTGAAGAACTATCAGGTTTAGTTGAAAATGCCATGTAGTGGTGGAGTAGTTTCTAATAAAACATTCACGTAATGTAATCACTAGGTTCTCTTCTCTGAAAACCTTGATGGATATGATAATTGCGTCTTCGCGCCTGACGAGAAAACAAGATTTTACTCACTAGTAGTTTTCTTCCTATAGGTAGTAATGGGGTGCTTTGGAACTGAAGTTTAGAGAGCTTCGTTGAACCAATACGTGCTACGTGGCTTAGACTTAACCTTCCATGTCCTATAGGGATACAATATTTCGTTTAACTGCGTGGAGCATTTTATAAATAGCTCCTTTGCTGAGTCTTTTTTTGATTTCTGAATGATAGGTTACTAAGAATCACTTCCACAACCATGCTAAAAATTCGAATACGAATGAATATCGTCGAACAATTTCCACTACACACCAGTAAGGAAGTGAAAAGCAGCACAAAAAGAATAATATGGGGCAAAACTAAATTAAAAATGGAGAGAAAATTATGTAACCAACTAGTTTTTTCACATTGCTTCATTAATATTGGAAGCGATTGGACGGTATCGAGAGGTTGATTGCAATGACATGACAAAATGTTCAAAGGGATTAGAAATTAGAAAAGCATTTTCAAGTATAAAATGACAAATTTGAAGCCATTGACCAAGTTAGGTTGCGATGTTCTCAACCACACCATAAGGGCTTCTAGGTCTTTTGTGGGGAACAGCAGAAAAGCTCTAGCAGCATTTATTACCTGAATCTATTTACTTGACATGGACGTAAAGGTTATTGTGATCACTGAAGACAAAACGAAAAAGATCACTGAACCCTTTAGAAGCACTGAAAAGGTGGTTTGAGGTCGAATAATTCCAGTTGTATGAGATTTTTTTCTAAATCGCGCTGTTTCACTACTTGTTTTATTTTTTACATTTTATTTCATATTTTGGGAGGTTGGGCCGACGGCCGACAGTTAACAACGAACTCTCTATGGGACGCCATAGCCAGGTTACTCGAGATTCCAAGGAGACACGTGCCACCAGTATTTTGCGACGTTCAAGAAGAAGACGAGAAAGGATTTGAATGCTAAAATACTGGAATCTACACATTAAAAAAGACTGTGAACGGTTTAATTGAAGCAAGAAAGTCATCGCAATATTTGAGTGAATACGACTAGAATTCAATCTTTCGGGGTATTATGACTTTGAGCTTAATAGAACAGTTTGCGAGTCTCATTCTATTCCAGAACATCGATCTCATCAACATCGGGGCTCTGTCCGGCCAGCAGAGCTCGACTTCTATGCGAGTGTTCACCGCGTCTGTCGGCGGAGCCATCCACGACGTCACAGTCAACTCGCATTGCATCTCGGCAGAGTCACGAGTCCTTAAGAGCAGCCCGACATGTACATCGGTCAGTGCTTATATGGAAACATACGTTGAAAAAAACAGGAGAGAAACTGGATAAAAGGATCAATATGCGTTAGAAATAATTTTTCCTTGAATTCAAGTGAGGAAGAAAAACTAGGCATTCGGAATTAGAATTAAGTATAGAATTACCAGATCCATCTTAGGTCACCTCTTTCTTTTCTAACAGCTATACTAAGCATTTCTACCTTCCCCTCTTCCATTTAGTACTGGATTCGTTATAAAGAAGTTTATTATAAAAATATATATATTTCTGAAATCCTTTTTTCCCTTCCTGTATCGGCTTTGAATAGGCACGATCATCAGTATTTGCCGATGGTCCTTTCATACTCATCCTTACCAAGGTTAGATACAGTATTACATGTGTGCCTTAATACCATCTCTTAAGTTGAGGTGATAGTTGGGGGCAATGATATTACGACTTACAGGATATAATGTGAATGAGAGCACTTCATTATTCGTTAGATAACAACTCTACCAGGATCAAACAAAACAGGCATAAGCGGTATCCGTCGCAGTACTGAAGGAAACTCATTTTTGTATGTTTTCTGAGAAAAAAGTAGCTAATATTTCGATAGAAGAGGCCATAAAAACTTGAAAGCAAGATAGCGGAGGCTAGCTTTACTTCAACTTCAAATTCTCACGTACTAATGAGATTTCCTTCATTCTTTTTTTCCCGAATTTCCACACTCTGTTTTAGGTCTATGTGGACGGATCGGAATTGCGTGGAATGCAAAACATCAAAGTGCACGTGCACTTTGAGAAATGGACCACATTCGTCACTTTCACCGTTTGGTACCCACAGCTTCCCATAACGGTAAGAAAAAGCGCACTGAACTTCTTATGTAGTGACTTTTAACTTCACACGAATGTTTTAAATTTCGTCAGTTCGGAGAACGAAACTATTTGAAGGTAGTCCATGTCCTCTTATACCAATTGTCCAAACTTTTCAGGCCATTGCATCTACGCGAAGCTAGACATACGCCTTAAAAATTTATAGTCAGCTGTAAAATTTCTTTTACGGCCGGCAAAACTCCCTGCAATTGCCAGTAATCTGCCCAAAGCTATCCACTATCGGCAAAACACTGGCTCAGTTTTGCATTCGTTTCCTCACACCTAATCAGTACAGGTCTGTGGATGTCGTCATTGCCGTATTGTGCCGATAGGGATTCAACCGACAACGCATGCACCTTAACAACGCGCGCTAACCACTTGGCCAAAGTTCGCCACTTTCAAGACTGACGTTTTGCAGCTATGGCTTGGTGACGCGGTGTTGAATTCGATTTCTAGCTGGCCTATAACTGTCTGGAAAAATCTTCAAGGTGACCGGCATCACAAAGGCACTGCCAAGCAGTTTGCATGTGGGAATCGTTTCCAACAAGCTGAGGCATGCTGTTCGGCTCTTCCGTTCCATTTACTTCTCGAAGTTAGCATTCATTTTGCAGGCTTCGAGTGTTTGTTTCGTTTCAAGTGAGCGACGAGCGTACTGGTGAACGAGTGTACCTTAGTGGCCATCGTGATGTGATGTTTGACGTGACTTCATTGGCAACTGACAGGTCAGGTGTACGGCATTTAAAGAGGACTTCAGCTATTTTTCTGATTCAACTCGTAGTAAGGGTAGTAGAAATTAATGGAAGTGGGGCTAAATAATCACTACAACAAAAGAACGACGATAGAGTGCAAAGGAAAATAATTAGGCGTGGTAAAGGTGTGAGGCCCAGAATGTAAACTTTCTGTGATCACTATTAAATTCAATCCACATACAAAACTTCACGCATGCGATTTCCTAAGATTTTAGAATCTTGTTGTTTGAGTTTAGTTTCATCACATATATATCCCCTACAAAGAATCAAAACTCATTAGCCTGAAAAGATTAAGGGGCTCATCAATTTGACAAGAGTGCCCATGCATTTCTTTCCTTAAAGCATCGCAGGGGTATTCGAATGCAAATCCAGCTTATATGATAGCCTAGCGCACTCACTGATATTGATTTACCATTTTTTTCTCAAATATGTCTGCTACCAATTTGCCGGTCCCGAAAGGATCTAGGGCCTGATTTGCTTAGAGAGTTCATCAGGTTGTCGAAGAGTCCCACGCACTCCTTTCTTTTGAGCATCGCAGAGTTAATTGATTGCATATCTAGCTTTTATAATGACTCGCCGGGCTCTACTGATACTGATTTACGGCCCTTATTCTCTCAAAGGTGTCTGCTACCGATTTTCCGTCACCGAAAGGATGCATGGCTTAATTTGCTCAGCGAGAGCGATCCAACCAGTGACTATGCATATATAGCAGTGTACTTTCAATCACTGCACCAAGCACGTTTTCAGTCTGAGAGAAGCAGTTGAATATTCTGGAGATGATTTTTATTTAGAATTCTCCTAATGAGTAAATTTATCAAAATTTCGGCTATAATGCACTCAGTGACGGGTGTACCTTTTCCTAATGACTCTTCTATCGTGAAGAGTACCTAACTGGTTTACGGAAAGATCTAAATGTTTCCTATGTTCGACCAGAACTCTAAGCTCTGCTCATAAGTAATTAATAAGAATAGCTTCAGGAAAAAAGTGATGTTATGAGAAGTTGACCTTACTTTATGATTCTTTCTTTGATACTGATCGTAATTGAAGGTTCAAGTGTCAGTTTTCAGCATTCTGAGCACTGATCGATCAATATTAACTGTACATTACCACAAAAATCGTGTACTTGTTCAAGCTGTTCAGCCGGGAAAAGCACGGTAAGTGACTAAAAGCTATCACGAAGAACGCAATCTTTCACATACAACCAAAAAAAAAACTTTCTGATAGTGACGAAAACCATCCAAACCCTATTCACTGTAATATAGACGATGTCTTCACAGCTGCGTATCAGTTTATCATCACTGCATCAACCAGTAAGAAAATGTCGATGTTAGATTCAAGCTCAAAAATGTTCTATGTACCGGAAAGATATTCATTGCGTTGTACTGGAGTTTTTTTGCATCTTCACTAGAAAAACGTGGAATTGTCGGATCCCTAAAAGCTTTCTCCGAACAAATTTGTAACCAGTTTCACTGATCCATGCGATGCCAAGTCACTAACCTTGCTCGTACTATTGAACTCTTTCGCTGACCACATCGTTTCCCATGACTCAATGGTGTATTGAATAACAAGTGAGCCCCCGGAAAGGGTAGTCGCGCTTTTGAAACCATCTCAGGTTCTAAGTTTTGCTCCTGTCTCAGCACCCTTGTGCTTATGTTTCCCATGATGGTTCCTGATGTCGGAAGGATCGAAGGCGACCACATGTTTGTGGACATATGTGTTCAAAAATTACAAAAAAGTAAATACGAAAATGTCAACTCGTTCTTTCAAAGAAAGCTCGACTTGTTAGTGAGAGAAAACTAGAAGTGAAAACTGTAGCACTGCATGCAATTTCGATTAAAAAATACGGTCGATTAATGTGTAATGCTTATCCATTCATTAGATGTATCAACTATTTCGTCTCTCTACAGTACCCCTGTAAGGTCCTAGACCATTCGGCTTCTACGAAACAGTGAAAGATAAGTAAATGTACCTCGTAGAGAAGCTGAGCAATATTATTCGATGTTGAATCTCCGTAAGTGCGCTTCAAAGAGTTCAAAGCTGAATGAATTTCTACCGGATCTTAGAGTACAAAAAAACATCAGTAGTGTCGCTAAGAAGTTGAAGCACAAGATCCCATTCCTATAAATATGAAATGATGTTCGTTTAGCGTGGTGGTGAAAGCACAAACACCTAACTTCGAATTGGGGAGCGTCTCAGTGACGGTGAGCACGGAGAAGGTGGACGTGTTGCGACTCATAGCACTTCCAGTAGTTGAAATGAACCTTAACATCGAACCGACTGTCGGTAAACGTTCCCAATATGACGTTGTCATGGCCGTCGAGACCACCTTTCATCATCGCTATCAGGTGAGCATCTAACGTCTGTGGCAACGTTTGAGAACTTTTCATTGTTCCGAAGACAAAACAGTAGGTGTTGATTCTCATGAACAAATCACAATTTTTATCACTATCGATGTTCTAAGCTAGCTTGGATGAATATTGAGTCAGAAATTTGTTTTCAATTCACTAATTCTATTCGCTTGCCGCTGTTAAGGCTCACTGTAGCAAATACAACCTGTTTCCTTGGGAACATTTGCGAACATGAAGGTCATACTTCAAAGGGTGTTTAGGTTTAGGTGACAGTATGGTCTAGATGAAAACGGCTGAGTCTCGATGGCAGATTTCATCGCCAGTTCATTACTCTTAGTCCTACGATTCTACTGATTATTTTTGCCATTTTTATTGAACGTATTCTATACTTCTGTGACACCTTAACACTTGATATTCTTCTTTAGCACGGAAGCTTCTTGTATCAGCTGTTTTACTCTGATGGCGCAATGGAGTTTCTTGATGATATCAGTGTGACGGATTACATACTCTCATCACAAAGTTTTGATGAGAGAGTGTTGGCGTTGGCTCACAAAGCGCAAAATGGAGTCGACATGATCGGTTTGTTTTCTGATGCAGTGAAGTGCTTCATGATGATTAGGCCACGATTTTCAGCTCTGGATGATTTGAGTGATCCACTCGTTGAGCTCGAACTCCGTCCTCCTCTCCACTGTATGGATATCGATGCGCCTCCGTTGGCAGAGCTAAAAGTGGTAATGAGGATACAATTCGGCGACCCGGATTCCAGTCGGCTAACAGCTGCCCGATACGCCACCAATGGTAAACATTTTGTTTTGAGAACTATAATCTCCAAAACACATTCTCTAAATATTTTGATGGTAGTTCCGATAACGATAAATTTATCTTTTCTTTAGTTCTGACTATTATTCATCAAAGTTTATATGAATGCAAAATGTTCAAACACAATTTCGTTTGAGTATAAGCAGATTTTTTGTGTGTAGAAACATCAGATTATCGAATAGGTCGAGGAAAAAGTTTTGATTAGATGCTTGTAACTTTTTCGGTATCGGCCATTTTTTGTGTTTATAATCTCATCTGAAAGCCCATCTTCTCCCACGTTGATTGGTCTAAGATTTATCTACTTATTACAAGATGGAGTTAACAAGCGAGCAAATTAGCTCTGATGATGCAAGAATGGCTGTTGGGTTCAAATGCAACGGTGGGCACATAAACACGTCAATCTGGCTTAGGGCAAAGACACACTTGGCAAGAGGCTTTTTTGGGCTGAAAAAAAAAATAATAGGGTAGTACTTTGACTACTAGTTTGTCTTTGTTCGGGTGTAATAGGTGCATATATAAATGTTTTACAAGCATTTTCTCCTAACTTTTTCCCCAACCCATTACCATTCCTGCTTTTCTCTAACCACATGCCGAAGTTTTTTTTTTTTTTGAAAAAAAAGGAGACCTTTGGCAATCAACACATTCGTGACAGCATGACACACGACGAACTTGCCCTTTCATTGGAACGTGCTTTTCGAACGAGAATTCTATGCGCGTCGAAATTAGTACTTAACTAGCAAATAGTAGTCAGCAAGGGCATGTCGAACTGTTTTCGTGAGATGATCGTTCTGTTGTTCTCGAGATTTCAGTCAGAAATTCTGTACATACGACGCAAAACGTCCAGAATACTCGTGACCTTTTACAGAAGTCATTTGTCGCTAATGTGTTAGAAAAACCCGTCAAGAAATTTGGTGGCTTTTATTCAAGATCATATCTTAACTACTCTCCTTTAGCGACCTTACCCCCACAGTTACCGGAAATGTCATCATTCTGGAGGATGGATTCGGTACTGGCTGTGATCCTCCTTTTGATTCTTTTCGTTGGAGTCGGACGATTTCTTTCAAAGAAGGCCTCATACTTCAAAGGGTACAGTACTTTCTCTAACTGATTCTTCATGTTCATTGAGCTTATACAACTATATTTGACAAGCACTGACATCTTGTCTATACAGAGTGGTATCGGGGTGGTGGTTTAGTTCTTATCCCATGTCAGTAGAGTTATATTTTCTCCTAGTTGAATTTTTCCTACTCATTTGTTGTAAGAAAATCTGCAATATTCATTGTCTCGAGAATTCTACTGGAAGTATATGAAGTACAACTCAATGGGACTGAATAACGTCCGACCACCATTTTTCATGTCACACAGAGAAAAGGCTGAACTTACAATTACAGAAAAGTGCATTTGAGCGGAAGATACTACTTGAAATCTGCAACATTGTTCTCTAGAAGATTCTTAACTTTGCAATGTGGAAGATTTGGGCGTTCTACATTACGATAAAACAATTCTTAACAATGACCATCTCTTAACAGTTCATTCTTCTAATAGCTTTGAATTCATTTTGTCAATAATTTTCTGACTGCGAGTCAACTTGACATTCATAGAGTTCATTTAGCTTTTTCGTCACGCGGATTTTGTCAATCAGTGAACCTTGTGACTGGCAGCAGTGTGTTGCCTGTTTATGGGCATCCCCCTAATTGCTGT
Organism: Parelaphostrongylus tenuis; assembly: GCA_019055375.1. Taxonomy (NCBI): domain Eukaryota; kingdom Metazoa; phylum Nematoda; class Chromadorea; order Rhabditida; family Metastrongylidae; genus Parelaphostrongylus; species Parelaphostrongylus tenuis. Next base: position 180,836 of record JAHQIW010006804.1, on the reverse strand, counting down.
GTTGATTCTCAAATAGTTATAATAGTATAACGGTGTACATTATTCCAGTCAAAGAAAAAAATGAACAAAAATATCATGTTTATTCATGCTGAAAAACTTAGTAAAATGCTTAGATGAGCTACCTTCGCTCATGACATGGATCCCAGCTCTTATTCCATACTTATTCCTGTCGTGCAGCAGTCACCTCGCTGAATGACGACTGCAGAACAAGGTCATAGGAGGTTGTACTGGTGCGTGATTCTATAACGTGCGGAATGCTCCCAGTTCGGGAAGTCAGTTACACGACTTTGTGTGCGAAGGAAGATGTGCTTTTTGTAAACAAAACCTTTCGATTAGTTAATGATGAGGGAACCATGCAAACAATTTAGGATGTGTAATTGAAACCGAAAAGAGCGATTCCTTACTTAGGCCATTAAAGAACGGGAAAAATGAAGTTCTGAGTCTCAGAATCAAATATGAAGTAATGACAAATGAATATGCAAATTCCATATAGCTTAGCAACTATGGGAAATAGCTTTGCGAAAAAGACTTTGAAATTACGATTGCTTGTTTACTTGCGCATGTTAGCATATATTGAGGGCGCGAGTAGTGGTCAGAGGTACTCTAAAATACAAGCACGGTTACTCTTCCAATCCAACCCTGGCTATTCAAACACCCCACCCTTCTTCCACAGTCGGCAGATCTGTATAAATTGTCTCAAAAATTTCAGTAACTAACTGCTTGTAGTGAACAGTTAGCAACACTCCAGCACTGACACAGAATCTCAAGAGGACCACGTTTGATGAGTATATAAAGGTGATCATGAAGATGCAAATTTGAAGATTTTCGTGGACAGCGGATGCAACACAACGAAATGATTAGAAGGAGTGTGGTGATTCATAAATGTGATAGCGGCTTACTAAAAACTCAGGAGTCATCGTCATGATAGATAAACAGTTTATACTAGTTGTAAGCTCGGGCTTTCGGTTACTGATTAACCCAGTAGTACCGGCGCCTGATTTCATGTTGATCACGATTTCTTGCAGTTTTTTTTCACAACAAACGATGATTTTTCAGTAGCTAGCTTAGTCAAGAGGTTGACAGCATACAATTGTATAGAAGAGATTATCTTATTACCACTTTAGAGGTAAGAATGACTAGATATATGCCACAATTTGTGTTATTTTACTAAGGCTCACACAACCATATTGCCGCCCATTCCGTGATGAGCATTAATCACCGTAGCAAACGGAGTTGAAATGGCGGTCAATGGTCAGTCAAATGACCGCCGCTGAATGAACTCGTTCAAGTTTTTATGTATTTCTAATTCCAGAATAGACCTTTTTCCGGTTAACGCCCGTCTCGCATCTGTGGTAGATAAACCATAGGATGTTTCCAAAAAATGAAGGAGGAAGGCCCCGTTCGCCAAAGTGAAGAACCGAAAACAAAATAAATCACATGCAATTCATCACAGAACCGCTAGATTAGGCAACTGATTCTAACCCAGGTTCTAAGATGGTTGTACTAGTGTACCCTCAAGTTCTCATCGCAAGCGCGATTTTTTGAATGGAAAACCAGTCTTAATGTGTTCGTTCTCCACCAGGGTTTTCCAACATAAAGTGAAGTAAATTACTTTCATTCCAGTTAAGAGCTTATTACTACTTAAGAGCACCCGGCAAAGTTGTCGTGGCTAAGTGCTAGTCAAAAACATCTTATTGAGGGCTTAAGAAAAAAAGTAGCAACGTATTTCTCAGCAGTTCCTTGTTTGCTATATAAAAAATGGATATACCCAGTAATGTAGAGTAATGTGCGAAACTTTCGCGTCAGGCGCGACTAGAACCCGCACCTCACTCTTTCCGGGAGCTCGTGCTCTATCCGTTACATTACTAACGCCCATCTTGCACAACTCCCTTCCTTCGCTACAGCGCATCTATCTGTCAGCCGCCAGCCGTCAACGGCCTGACCCGGGTAGATGGTATCGACATTGAACCTAGAGTTAAGTGCGGGTTCTAGTCCCGCCTGACGCGAAAGTTTTGTATATCACTCAACATTTCTGGGTATAATATATGAAATCTTATTACCGCTAAAGCGGTCAAATAAAAACAATTCCATTTGATCTTTAGAACATGGATAGTTGAAAAATCTCGAATTGGTGTTCAGATACGAGAAGTTGGTTGCTCCGCTTCTATCGCGGCTTTCATCTTCATCCAGTGGATGTGAACGTGACGAAGACTCGAAAGAATGGGTATGGCTTGGCAAGAGTAGAAACGATACCAATAGTATCGGTTAGTGTTCCAACCATCGAAGGAATTTCTCATTAGGACTGTGCATGATAACAAATATCGTAAAAAATTAATACGATTTGTGCAGTATTCAATTTCTTGACAGCTACAAGATTAGTGTGTCGACAATGATCAAAATTCCACATCTAGCGCAACGATCCACTCAAATATTAGTTTTTCTCATCAGTTTCGGCGCTAGAGCAAAAATCATCAAATCTATTTACCAGAAGTAATTCTATTGGATTTTTGGTAAACATTCGAAAACTTAAATCATTGTGATATAGAAATGTACCTATCTTTTGGAGTAGCCTTTTTAATGACGCTGTAGCATTCAAAATATAACAATGTTTCACACGCGCGTCAAGCTTTTATAACTTATATCAAGAACACGCGGCGCGTGTGAAACATAATTTTATTTGAAGTGCTACATCGCCATAAAAAAGGCCTTTCTGAAAGATAGGTACATTTCTGGATCACAATGACTTAAGCTTTCGAATGTTTACCAAAAGTCCGGTGGATTTACTTCTGGTTAATAGATTTGGTGATTTTTGCTCTGACGCCAAAACTGATGAGAAGGCCTAATATAAGTATCCCTGTTCTGTTAATTATCGAAACCATAATTTGTGGAAAAGTTTCCAAAAACACTCAATGAGAAAAGTACCTAAATGATGCACTTGCCTAACATAACTGGTTCAACACATTTACAATCGTATAATCACTATAGTGCCCATGGTGGTCCTACCTTTCATATCCCGTGTCACAGATTTTAGTACAAACGATCCATTAATTTCGGCTCTGTAAACTCATTTCTTAATCCCTTAAGCCTCTTGCAGTGTATCAAGAATCAACGTGTTAAGCACGGCTTAATTCAGTTCCCTCTCACAACACTCCCTTGCAGTCAGTCAACAAAAGCCTTAGCTCGGCTACCTTCAAAATCGCAAGGACAATCGTCTCGAACAGCATTCTACGACATTCAGTAAGAAGGCGAAAATCCTCCAGTAGCAGCCGAAACAACGTGTAAAACGTTGGAAGAGTTTACGGAGGAAGGCCACGAGGAAACGAAACTGATACGAAAATTTCTGGGATCGGTAACACACAGAATTACATATTGCAACAGGTTGTCACTTTTTCGAGCACGATAGATAGCTTAAGATAGGTCAACATTGCCGATTTGTAACCTCTACTGTATGACAATCGAAGGAAGTCATAACGAACAAAATGAGGTGAAATAATTCTCACTAAAGTTTTTGAAGTACAATGCCCTCAAACTAAGCTTAGAATTCTCACGCTCACATGACCTAACAGGGTTTAAAGTCATACAAATGCGGTTTTTAGCCAGATGTTTAACGACGATGTGATTTTCCACTATTGTTAAATGCGATGATGAAATGAGTGTATAATTTTGTATGGGTCCAAGTTTATGTTAGTTACTCAGGTTCGCACTGTTCTCAACCTTCCACTATACATATTGTGGAGGAATCATCACCATCATACGATGAGAATACTCACGCAAGCATATCGTATCGTGGATCCGAAATTAGTGTGTTCATATCGCCAACACCAGTTGTAACGGTAAGTCTCGAATGGAAATTTATGTGCAACGTATGAGTCGATCACAGCGGGCGAAGCACTACCCGCACATATACTCCTGGAATGTTACTAGTGAACGCTCATTCCAGAGCCACGCAGAAATTAAAAAGACTGATTTAACTTTCGAGCATTTGGTTTCAAAAATTGACTGTTGAGGTTCACGCCGACTACGAAGCGTCCTATGGAGGTAGCTGGAGATCAAACAAATCGAGCAGGAAGGCACGAGCTAAAGCCACTCGACATGCACTAATTGACTCATCATCGGACCATAACCTGGCTCGTGTGGTGGCCAGAAGCGGTAAGAACAATCTATTTCCTTGACGTCACACAGCATAAAAGTAGGAGCAATCTAGCAGTTGTAGGTCCCCGATTTGTCATAGCATACTTTGTATTTCAGCCTTGGTAGTTCACGAGAAGCTACTAAGTAATTATCGTTGGTGTTTTTGATAAAACCTTAATATTTGACGCTTGTTTCAAACCTCGCTCAAAACAATATGATCTGACAATGTATTGTTTGAGCCTTTCTTGAGGTCTTTTATAGCCACTTATACGTTCAATCCACGCGTTCCGGCCTTGCAGTCTCGTCAGTTGCACGGTGCCCTTTGTCTGAGCCAACTCCTTACGGAGAAGAACCCCCATTCATGAAGGAATCGCCGACGAACATGTTACACTGAAAAAAAAAAACCGCACACGGCAGAGATAACATATGACTGCACGTCCAGTAACAAGATCGCCGGACGCGGCAGTGTAACATGTCGGTCGACGATCCTTCATGTGAGGAGGCTCTTCGCAGTAAGGAATTGGCTCAGACAAAGGGCACCGTGCAACTGAAGAGGCTGTAAGGCCGAAACACGTGTATTGGACTGTATAAGTGCCTATAAAAGACCTCATGAAAAGCTCAAAAAATTTATTGTCAGACTATATCTTCAGCGTGTAAACACATAAAATTGAGCATAGACGGTAGACTCTCAAGGCGTCTATGAACCAAACTCGCCAGTCCGTATTATTTCAACTCTCATTGCAGGACAAATAACATCTTCAGATATCTCATCCTTTACTTTGTAGATTCATGGAGAGACGAAATCGTGTGGCCGAGTAACACGTGGGGTTCTAAAAAACATACAAACATTTACGAAGGCATGAGAGAGAGCGTTGCCTGAGATAGGCCTAGAAGAGAAACTTCGCTTCAATTCGACCACATCAAGTCCATCTGACGTGATCTCGTCTCACATGTAAACATTACGGGTGCTTATACTAATTAAAGCTTTTGATCTGTTCAACTGGCTACAGTGACAAGTTCTAGAAAATACATTTATTTTACGTTTATAATATCTAATAAATATTTTGTTGAAAAAAGAGGAAGGCAACACAAATCTATCGCATTGATTACACCAAGGCCAACTGCACCGTATATGTAGGGGCACGATGTTTGAAAGTTAGGGAGGCACAAATTAAAGATATAGCACCATTATTTGAGGTATTGACTAGAAATTGTACACCTTTGAAAGATGATCCTTTTGAGAAACAATGCACTAATTTAAATGATGCATAATTGTAGAAATAAAAATGTCATAAATTTGAGAAAGAGCAACTCAGATGCGCTGCGTAATAAGGAAGGCAAAAAATAGACTGTACTGATATACTAACAAACTTTAGGTTTGAATGTTGCTTTCGCTCACTGGCAAGCGCTTCTCCCATTCCTCACAATACAATCTGCAAACAAATTGCTTGCTAGAAGAATTTTCAATTTAACAACTCCCATAGCAGTTTTATGATGCTATAATTATATATCAACACATGCTGAGTGGTACACAACTTCGACCCCAAGGTTGGAATTGAACCCGCGTTTAAACGGGCACTTGCTACCACTACATCACCGAGATCGTGCTGCTACCACTCTTACTTCGATGTAGACATCGCAGCTGTGAGCAATCAACCGTCAACAGCGGACGGCATGAGTGATGTATTGGTAGTACGTGCCTCGGTGTGAGCGCAAATCACTGACCCAATTCCTGCCTGAAGTTAGAAGCTTTGTATACCACCATGCATCCTTGGTTATATAATTGTTGAGTCTTCAAAGATGTTGAAATTTTTCACTTATAGCACCTCTAAGAATAAACAGCTAAGAAAAAGGGATGGAGCTCTTGGCGTTGATCAATCTCTGTGGAACGCGTCGTGCATTCGTCTTCAACTTCTATCATCATTTGAGATGACTGGATGGATATCTGACCTTTCAATGACTCGCGGTGGCCTACCGCTGTATCGAGTCAGTGCTGTTAATTTTCGCAGACAAGTCTGGCACCACTTTACCGACCACGGAGGGATGGATGGTTGGTGAGCCATAAGCGAAATCGAACCATCGACCTTGTGCGCGACGCAAAGCAACTCTCATCACTGCACCACATGCGCTCCTCAACCGCTCAGATACGGAGGATTAAGTTATATTCAGATCGCTCCTTGTTCATTACCATCAACAAGACAGTTAATATATTTCTAACCTAGCATTTCTTAGAATGGCAAGTTCAGCCCTTTTCAACCGGTCCATGTTGATTTCGTTCCAAGTCTTTACTTCTTCTTTCCCTTCTTCTGCCATTGTACCATAAGCGCGTTCCAGGATGGCGAAACGATCTCTAAGGAAATTTACCGCCTTTCTAAGGGTTGCCGGATCAGATGCAGCCTAAAACATACAAATACTCGAAAACAGGGAAATTACATGAAAGGTGGTCAAATAATCGCATTTTACAATGTCATCTGAGTGCACCTCGGGGTTGTCAGCAACATAAACTCTAGCAAAATGTTCCATAGATGGATGGAATGGATGCGGACCAAGAGTAACATCATGCATGTAGACATTGGAACTCTCGCTGAATCCCATCTCCACGAAAAGTTTCTGCTTTTCTTTGAACATCTTATCTGATCTGCCGAGGCCTAAATGATACACACCAGCTCGATATAGGAGAAGAATGCTTTCTTCTTCAAAATAACCCATGGTGAGTACAGTTGAAAACTACAAAACCCGAAAACTTCATGCATATATTTCATCTCATGATTCAAAGAATAACTATTTCTTCAGTGTAGTATTTCCAATGAATGGAGAAAAAAATGGCACTTACTGATTTTCAATTTGTAGCTGTCAAAAGGATTATTATCCGATGGAACAAAACCATTGTGCAGTAGATGTTCAGCACAAGAACGACGGCCATAGAACATACTCACCCATTCACCTGCAAGTATGTCCTTCGTTGCCAGTACCTAAATATAGAAATGTCACCGTACGACTTCCACAAGACAACTTTGCAAGTGAAAAACGCGTATACCTCTGCACAATCGTTCTCCGTGGAAAACGATACGGCTTCTCCCAAGTCCTCAGTTCCTAACACTATTTCATGATTAGCCATGTCAAGCACCGGAATCAAAGCAGGAACCTAAAGGGTGTTGAGAATAAAAGGCGGAATAAAGACAAGAAGCTAAAAAGAACAAAGCTCTCGGCGTTGATCAATCCCTGAAGGATGTGCCATGCATTTTTTTCTCATCAAGTACCGTTGAATGTGACTGAATGCATATTCGGCCTTCAAAACAACTCGCCGTAGCCCGCCTATCCATGAAGTTAAAGCTGATAACCTCACAGACAGTTTGCTATCAGTACACCAATCTCGGATGGACGAAAAGTTTCGTTAGCCGCGGGAACGGGATCGGACCATCGGTCATTCATTGATCGACCACGTGTGCCTTACAGGCCACCTTTAACAACTGTGCAACAAAATTGTGGACCCCATATCAGTGAGTCTCGTTAAAAAGGGATATAAACACAGTATTGGTACTTTACTTTATTACTAGTCACAGCGTTTTTCGCTGTGCGGATACCAGTACTTCTAGCGCTAGTTTTTTCGTCTTCTTCTTAAACGTCATGAGATACTGATTAAGAGCGTCTCTTTGCAAACTCGATGATAGAATGGCTAAGGCATTTCATAAGGAGTTCGTTTGTGACTGCCGGAAATGTTGATGAAGGGAGAAGGGGAGGGGGTCTGGCCTCGCGCACCGCGACGATCACCACAACCATTCGGCTACGGCGCCCCCAACACAGTACTTAGATGAAGAAAAAAAAAACCGAGCATCGCTGAAAGAATGCCACAAAAGTCACCATTTCTACGGCACCATCATCTCTGGTTGTCTCGCTGGGTATCAAATTTATCCGTGTTGTAACTGTTCCCACAGACCACCTGTATAAGGAAAATGTGAAATTAACCACAGTAAAAGGAGTACTGTACAAGAGAGGAGGTTGAGTTCTGGCTCTTTGGCTCTGAAATCGATGAATTATGTAACCATAAGAGTAGACTAACAGCAAATAAAATTATAATAGAAGAAGAATATGTCGAAGAAGTAAAGATATTTGAAAAATATGACTTACCCGACTTGCTCTGTCGTGAAAGTCATTACGTTTAATCAAAAGCAAATAGTAGATAAACTGACGAGCAACAGTTCGATAGAAGAGCAGAGCCTCTTCGAAAACAGGAGAAGGTTTCAAGTACTGAAAATGGCAGCTTATGCACGAAAAAGGACCTTATTACTTAAGAATTAAGTGGGAAAACTATGATTACATTTATGAAGGAAGCGAAAAAAGTTACTAGATTCAGTAAGTCAAAATTGGATTATTGAACAACTAACTAGACATGCTATTACCTGAAGTTCTTCTTCTGTATAAAACAGTGGAGTGGTATAGACATTAGGCAGTACATTTAAGTACGACGTCCACTTTGAATCAGATTCCACTCTTTGAGCACATATGAAAAGAGCCAGACCGACATTCGCCATATTTCGAACAATAGAATCGCGTTCAAACAGAATTCTGAATCACAATATCACGGGAAATGTGGTAAAACAAAGCTCGACTATGAGATCGTTCCACAATTCTGGCACTAAAGCAATGAACACCAAATTTATTGATCAGAAGTAATGGAAATTGCATGATTTTGGTATCGTTCAATTGCGCATCTTCTTGAAGACGTTTTGGCATACAACTTGCCTATACTTGCTCTAAGATGGAACTGTCGTGGGAACAAATTCGCTAGCTTCTCATGCACGAATGCTGAGTAGGGGAAAATGTTAGTGAAGCGGCGCGCAAGATTAATGGAGTTTCCTGCGGACAGCTTCAGCGCCACTCGTCCTCCAGACTTCTCTACAGCTTTGGACTTCCTGAACAACTTCCTAGCCATCCTTTCTGCAATCGTATCATCGCCCCATGCTCCACTAATCTTGTGCGCCGCTTCGCTAGCATTTTCCCCCACGCGCCATTTGTGCATGAGTAGTAAGCGAACTTGTTCTCACGACATATTCATCTCAAAGCAAGTAAAGGTAAGTTGTATAGCAAAATGTTTGTAAGAAAATGTGCAGTTTGACTATACCAAAGTTGTGCAATTTTTATCATTTCTGAGTAATAAACTTGGTGTTTGTTGCTCCAAAACCAAAATTTATTGAACGAGCTAATATTTTGGCGAAAGGTAAAGCCATCGGCTTTGATCCCTTAACGAACAACCATGGATTAGACTTCATGCAGCATTGCAGGGAAGACTGAATGATATTTGCCCAAACAACGATTTGCAGGCATTGTGAGCGTATAGCAAGGTGATTAGAGGTGCACCTTCGACACATACGTTGTCGATGGTTCGATTCCGCACCAAAGGCTCACCGACCGTTTCAGCCTTCCAAAGTCGGTGAATTCATATCAGACTTGTTTGGGAGGATAGCAGCACTGCTTTGCTACATCAGTAGGACGCCGTGAGTCAATCTAAAAACCAGAGATATGCATTCGATCACTCCTGACAATGCCTGATGGAGTCGAAAGCATGGCGCATCCCTCAGGAATTGATCAGCGCCAAGATATGTCCATCCTCTAAATGATTTGAGAAACCATGGCGATGTCGAATCAGTGATTTAGCCCTCAGAAAATGCCGTATAAACCTGTCAACCCAGAATCGACGACGGGCAGTTACTGAACGATACGGAATCGAACGAATGACCGAACGATGCATCGCAGGAAATTTCAGGCAATTGAAGTAGATGTCCACCACCACTTCAGTACATCACAGTAGTCGTATTAATGATAACAGTTTAGAGCTAATTCTCGTAGATAGTCGGCATTCTTATTCAAAGATCCTGAATGGTATGCAAAACTTTCCATCTCAGGCGGGAGTTTAACCCACGTTTCAACCATATCGCGTGGAACATGCTACCACCACACCAGCAAACCCACCGCACTGCTACCACTCTTTCTTCGATATAAGGCATGTAGCTGTTATCAACCGCGCGTTAAGTAGTGTTTGGTTTGGCAAACACTTATCGGCGTTAAACCCAACTATTGAAAAGAGAACAGTAGAGAACGCAGTAGCATGGCCGAGGTAGTGCAGTGGTAACATACTTCTCTGACATAGATGAAACGCGAGTTCAAGTCCCGCCTGGCGTCGAAAACTTGGCATACCACTCAGCATCCCTGAATATACAATCGTTACATAATAAAAGTAATATAAGAGAGCTAAAAGTTAGAGAAAAACTTGGTTCACCCTGCACGTACTTTAACGATGACTTCTTGGCAAGATCAGTGGAAATGATAGCATGACGAGGAACCGTCAAGCAGCAGTGTTTTTCAGAAATATTTCTGAAAAACAAGGAAAATCACAGAGGAAAATTGAAGAGTAGCAATGGAAAAATGTCAAGCACTTCAAAGTATTGCACGGTTCTTTTCTATTAGATGGCGACAAATGAAGAGACGACATCCTTCGCTGGACAAGAACTTTTCATAGAAGTGTTAATAACCATTCAAAAGCTCAAATCTCTGCCTACTGCGCTACGTGGCCGATTTGTGAAAGAGCCTTTTCATATCGGTGCTGCATTCAAAATAAAGTTATGTTTTACTCCGGCCGCGCGTCTTCAATATTACTTCGCTAGAAGCACGAATAGCATACGAATATGCAGAGGAAATCGTGTAGTTAAGGTCGGAATCATAAGTTTGGCCTAGAGTTTTTCTCAAAACGGAGGAAAATCTCGATTTGCATAACAAAAATTTCAGTCCACACATGTGACATGTCAACGCAATAAGTCAATCGCCGTATGGAACCCACAACCAACACATCTCCTCCTGCCTACGCCCAGTCCACACTAGCAGAAAAACAATGCCTGCATATGTAAAACTCAATCTTATTTTCTGTTCTGCACTGCAACTGAATGATATTTCGAGAAAATAAGTACAGCAATGGAGCCATCGAGACTTAAGCTATCGAATGGTCACTTATAAGCTGAGGAAGGAGTTCCACCCTGTGAGAATTATGCGTATGTGAAACGCGTTTTTTTTTTTGCTACAGCGCTATGAAAGGACTTTTTCAGGACAATGGCCACGTAGCGCAGTAACCAGAGGTTTGAGCTTTCGAGTTATCACTAGAAATGCAATGGAAAGTCTTTGTCCAGCGAAAAGGATTGTTTCTTCATTTTCCGCCGTCTATCAAAAAAAATCTATTACAATATCTGTTGACTTACTCTTCAGCCAGCAATCCCAATCCGCTCACTTCGTGGCATTCAGATACGGTGACACCATAGCGCTTGATGCCGACGCTGTCTGCCCATTTCAAAAAGCAAGCGAGATCCTCCGGTGATCTTAACTTATTAAATGAAAGACAAGACACACAGGAGAAAGCTTACATTCCTCCAAGCTCAACATCAGTCACGTATCTGAACAGTACTTACTTTGATCATTTTATTTAACTCGTATCATTTCTTCTCATTGTGCTGGTCCCAGTAATTCTAACATTCGTTGCGCCTCCTCCCTTGCTTGAAGATTTCATCCTCTTCACGAACATCGTAGAATACTGGTTAAGCACGTCTCCTTGCAATCACGAGGACAGCCAGGCCGAGGCGTTGCATAAGGCGTTCGTTATTGATTGCCGGACAGTTTCAGGTGGGATGAACACCCGCGTGGTACCGCGCCTAGCATCATTGGCCTTTTCGAAACCGAGGACCTACCTCCCCTTCATTACCAGCCTCCAGTGTAGCAACCCATCACCTGTATCACCTGTCGTCCCGTTGATCGTCGAGTGACTCGAGCGGGTACCAGCAACTCTTCCATTTTTCCCTATCGCGTGCAAGAGTAGCCCAGTGGGTCGTCCTCGCTCTAGGGATTCGCTGAGCATCATATCTTTCTTCCATCGCTTTCGTGAAGAAATCGGACCAACGGGTCAGTGGTCTTCCTTCAGAGCGCTTGACGTCCCGAGAAATCCAGTCGGTAACGGCTCTCGTCCATCGGTTGTCGTTGAAGCGCATCACGTGTCCGGCCCACCTTATTTTCGATATCCTGGCGTGGAGAACGGCGTCTCTAATTTTCGATCGTTGACGTAGGTCGGAACTTCGGATCCTTTGTCTCATTTGCGAGATACGGTATACTCCTAGCATCGACCTTTCGACTGCGCGTTCGATAACGACGAGTGATCTTTCATCCTGCTTACGTAGCGACCAGGTTTCTGCTGCATACGTTAGGTCAGGGATAATTGTCGAGTCGAAAAGGTGGGCACGGAGTCGCATGTTCTTTGTCCTCTTCACTACATCTTCGATGCTCTCAAACGTTCCCCAAGCTGCTCGTTTCCTCCTGCTCAACTCTGGGGCTAGGTAGTTCATCATGTTGATTTCACGACCTAGGTAGACCTAGCTAAATATAGCTACCCTTAGAATGTACTATTTCATTATTCCAAATGTATTGTTATTGCTATTTTCCTACCTATAACAACATAATATATTTACGTATGACATAACATAAGGAAATAACAACAATGATATCATTGAAATAATACAATCATACATTCAATGCGCCCCTACGCTGGAGGTTAAAGATGCAGAGGAGGTGGAGCAGAGCGGCCAGCGTTGCCACGCTGAAGTTAACGATGCAGAGGAGGTGGGTCCCCATCCCGAAGGGGCTAGCCACTCGGCCACAGGCGCCCGAATTCACTCATTAGGGATCCTAATTACTGAAGAAGACACTAGCAAACGAAGTAGCCACGAAGAGAAATCTGTACATAAACGCTTAACTTTCAGAAATAGATGGGAAACTAACCGCGGTTTCAAGAGTCGCCGGTCAGTGTCACCCAGTTGAGCCTGTTTAGCGGAGATTTCCTCCAGTGTTTTTCTGATCTGTTGATGTTCTTTCCATAAATCGACAATGTTATGTGTTGGTGGCTTCGCTAGAATATTCTCAAAGAGATCGCAAGCTGCTTGAAGAAATTCATCTTTCAACTTATTCACATCCGCAGCAGACGGACTCATGATCTAAAACGATAAATTTTGCAATATATAGTAACAAAAAGGCCACTGAATACATATGAACGACCAGATTATAGCGATTTTGGTGTGGATAAGAACAAAAACGAAATAGATTGTGAGCGTGGGCGCAGGGGCTAGAGGTGTTCTGAGACACACACGTGGCCGTTGGTTCGATCCCGCACCCTAGACTCGACAAATCTTCCATCCCTCCGAGGTCGATGGATTCGTACCAGACTTGTCTGGGAGGTTAGCAACGCCGACCTGACACATCGGCAGGTCAAAACGAGTTATTGTAAAAGCCAAATATGTATTCAGTCACCTCGGACGATGCTTAATAGAGTTGAAATGGTATGGGGCATCCCTACAGGATCAAACAGCGCTGAGAGCTTTATCCTTTCTATTGATAGGGTTAATAGCACTCGAGTCATTAATGTTACTCGCAGCTCTATGACTACTTCTCATCAAAAGAAAACTCTAACAAAAAGGATTGAACTAGGGACGAGATAGCGCAACGGTTAGTGATGTGGCGCATCAAAAAACGAGTTGATAAGCAAAGCGTTTGCTCGACCCCCTCCCCCAACTCTCCTGCAAATCCAGATTCCTTATGCTTATTACTGCTTTTTCGTAGTGTTATGATATTACAAAACACCTGAGATAATGAATGGTGACCAAAAGTCGACCTTAGCCGGGAGTTGAACCCGTGTTTCACCTATGCCAGGGGCGCGTGCTACCGATACACCACCGGGGTTATCCCTTATACACCACTTATATTAATTCTTGTTCACCACTCAGTTCTCTCCTGCAATCAATCAACTGAACGCCAAGGAACTCCTTAGCTCTGATACTTCGAAAAATCAAGTGGATCGTCTCCATCATTTTTCTACAGCATCCATAACGAGGTGTGGCGGCTCTATTCGGTTCTGAGGGAACAGATGAAAAACCGACCTCATTCGTTGGATAGGATCTTTCATAGGATCTTTAGTCATTATTCGAAAGCTTAGATTTCTAGCTACACCCCACGTCGCCGATGATTCAAAACGCCCTTTTATAACGCTGCGAAATCCACACAAAACTATGTCTCAGACGCGGACGTTTCTGATAACTGATGGTCCAAAAAAAAGTTCTGCCCGATGAGCTATGCGCGTCCGCAACGCGAGAAATTTTTCTTCTGTATCAACGTCAAATGAAGGCTTTTCCAAAAACCGGCGACGTGGGGCTGTAGCGTGAAGTCTCAGCTTTCAATTGGTTACTAACACTCCTATGAAAAAAACCTCTCCAGCGAATGAGATCGGTTTTTCATTTGTCTCCTCATAACCGAACAGAATCAGAAATCCTCAGCTGAGATCCGTAGAAGAAACAGTTATGGGGTCGTAAAGATAAATGCGAATAAATAAAATACACGGGAAATCAACCACATCGTAAACGTATGTCTACTAGGCGAAAATTATGCTTCAACATTCGTGAATCTATATAAATGCCGACATCGAAATTGCAGCAGGAAGGACAGATCTTCTCAACGATCTTAACACCGAACACACGGCGCCATGATTTGCGTGGGCGGCAGCAGAAGATGTGTAACTCTTCATGTCGGTCACAACGAACAGACTTGCTGCTTTCTGGAAAACACACTAAGATTTTCGGATAAGTAGAGGGCTTGGAAGGTTGAGAAAATGAAGGAATTGTCCCGAAGACCCTAATCTAGCGCTTCACTGGTGCCTCTTTCGTCTTAGTTCATTCTTAATCCGGATTTTCCCATCCTGTACTCATGATCGCTGGCCGTTCCTAATCAGCCCTTGAACTCTCCAACAAAAAATTTATACGCTTTTGGTTGCAAATGATTCCTTTAACTTCATGTATATCTATGAATACCTTCTATAGAATACTCTAATCCATTATATAAAGGAAATCTGTCACAAATTGAAAGTGTGTTACATGTTATGCTAAGTACAAGACGTACTTTTTCTATACGAACACGATCAATTCGCTTAATTATAGCAAATGAAAATGAATAGCTGTAAAACCAAAGATTAACAAGTTCTCAAATAAAGATTTTAGTACCTTTATTTGGAGTGCTTTATTAAGACCACGCTCAAATTTCAATAAATCCTTTCATTATTATTTGAGCCAACATGTCATGTGGTCTGGTAAAGGCTCTTGTACAGCCCGAGACACGTGTTTCGTCCTTACAGACTCATCAGCCGGGCAGAACCCGTCGTCTGTCGACCTTTTTATAGTCAGTTCTCTCGGGAGCTCTTCTCCTTTACAGAGAGTTATCAAAGACGAATGTTTTACACTCTATGTCAAACGAAACATTCGCTTGATCATTAGGATTCTTTGGAGCTTTCATTCAGCACTCTGAGGAAACAAAGAGAAAGGAAGAAAGGAAAAAAGAAAAGGTGAGAAAAAAAGGGAAAAAGAAAAAAAGAAAAGGTTGTGGCATGAAAAAATACCAGCCAAAGAGCATGTTAGGTGAAGGTTTCACTTGACATGGAGTGTCAAGCGTACGTCTTCGATGATTCTCTATAATGAGTGTGAGGCTCTCGAGAGAACTGGCTATGAAAAGATCGAAAGACGACGGGTTCTGCCCGACTAACGAGTCTGTAAGGACGAAACACGTGTCTCCGGCTGTACAAGAGCCCTTACCAGACCACATGACATGTTGGCTCAAATAATAATGAAAAGATTTTAGAACTTTTCCGTTTGGTGGAGCACAAAATTCTAAGCCTATGCCTTTCGCTGGACAAGAACTTTTCGTAAAGCGTGCTATGAACCATTCGAAAGCTTAAATCTATGGCTAGCGCGGTGCGCGGCTGCTTTTTGAAAACACTCTATCATAACGTTGTGAATTTCGAAATAAAATTATGTTTCACATCGGCCGCGCAATTCAACCATTACTTCGCTGGAAGCACGAAAAGCACATGGATTGTAGAGTAGATCTTTAGTATCATAGTCAGACTTTTCGAACTTTTAATCTGCAATTTTCCCCAAAGCGGACATTCCAAGTCAGATAACAAAGATCGCACGCCACATGGGCGCCATCGATCCAATAATCGCGGCAACCCCTAACCCACCCCGCCCCGCCTCCCATTCCGATGCCCGTGAATTGACCAAAGAACACATTAGCAGTTTATGTGAAACTCAGTCTGATTCCCCCTGCTACACTGCAGAGAAACGGTCTTTCCAGAAAATAAGAACAGCGTTGGAGTCGCAAAATCTCACGCTATCGAATGATTGATGATAGTCTGAAGAAAGATCTCTATACAGTGAGAAATATGCGCATGTGAAAGACAAATGTCAGCATTTCGCTGAGGCGTTATAAATGGATATTTTCAGCAAATGAGCAAGTACTGTGTTAGCCACAGATTTGAGCTTTTGAGTGATCACTAACACCTTTTATAAAGAGTTCTTATCCAGCATAATGGATGAGCTTAGAAATCTGTGCTACCAAAGTGAAAAAACCACAATGACATTTCCTTTACCAACACGATCAATACAATCAATTGTAGCAAATAAAATTGAATAACTCTCAATTATCAGTAAAACCATCGGCCAACAAGTTCGTCAAATTAAAAATTTCCTTGATAGTCGGGCAAATGTACCTCGGTGGTGTTGTGATAGAGCACGCGTCTTCGGATAGGATGAAACGCGGGTTAGATTCCCGCCTGGGGCCGCGTTTTTGCTCACCACTCAATTCTCTTAGGTTCATAGAAAACATCATAACAATGTGAAATGCATTAAAATACTATTGATTCCGAGTACTATAAGAATTTCCTTCTTAAATGAGATGTAAAACAGAGTAACTCCTCATAAGCCATGCTTGATACAATTGACTTTGTCGACTAAGCTGTAGAATGAGTGCTATGTGGTGAAAAAAGCTCTCTATAGCAAAATAAACCACTGAGACAGAAATGGATCGCACGTGCAGAAAGCCCAAGAATGTTGAGCGATGTGCAGAACACAGGAAGTGCGGTGATAGCAGCACAGAAGTCAGGGTAGCTCAGTGTTTAGCATCCGCATCCGGAAAAGGCGAGACGCGGGTTCAAATCCCTATCGAGGTCTAAACTTTTGCATATAATTCAACATCACTGGCTGTATAGTTATATCATCATGACACTGCTATGAAAGCGCTTAAAGCACAGCAATTGGTTGGCAAAAACGGGCGTCAGTAGTGCAAAGGCTTAGGGCATGCGTCCCTCAGATAAGGTGAGATGCGAGTTCGGTCTCGCCTGACGCGGAAGTTTTGCACATCACTTCACATCACTTAGAATGGCAGTTCTTCATGTAGTCGGTAGGCCACGTTGTCTCATGCCCACGTATGGCATACAATGTATACATGTACTTCACTAAGCGTTGAGAGTTGATTACTTCACGGTTCTTCCTGATCAAAAGGGAACAATTGAAAAATCGATCTCATTCGTTGGAGAAGAACTTTTCATAGAAGTGTTAGCAGCCGTTCGAAAGCTGAGACTTCTGGCTACAATCTTACGTCTTCGCTTTTCCAAAATATCTTTTTATAACATTGTAACATTCAAAATAAAATCATGTGTTTTTTTTCCTTGAATCGCTTATATTCCGTTGGATAAAACTCCTTTCTCAGAGCGCTAGTACTCTAACTATAGCATAAGCTTCAAAGAACTCAAAAATATGTTTGCTTTTCAAAAAACCTCTCTTAATCTTCTGATCTCCTCTGGACTTTTGATTTGTGCTTTAAATCTCGCCGGACAGAGCTCTTTCTTCAGAATATTAGAAAACATCAGATAGCGTAATGTTTTTTGATTGTAGAGATGTGTTTCTTTTTTTAAAAAAAGATTCAGCAGGGAAAACAAGATCGGGTTTTACCTTTCTGGTGACGTGATTTAGTCTATTCGACAAGGCCAAGGCCGTGGAAAGGGGAGTGGCAGGGGCGGGGCGAGGAGTAACGAGCAATATTTTGTTATTCAATTGAAAATTTTTCCTGCGCTTCGAAAGAAACTCCACATAAAACGACTTCCTAGGATACCACGAAAATTTCTCTGCAATCAGTATGCTTTATTCGGCTTCTAGCGAATTGCACTCGCGATAAAAATGAAGGCAAAAGTCGAGTAAGAAACATAATTTTTGATCTGGATGCTACAAGGTTACAGAAGAGTGTTTTAAAAAACCATCGGAGTGGCGCGTTAGCTACGAGTCTCAGCTTTCGAATGATTACTAGCACTCCTATGAAAAGTTCCTCTCCAGCAAATGAGATCGGTTTTTCACTTGTTTCCTTCTGATCAGAACGAATCTATTGTACCACTTTGAGAAACCGTTTACTCTAAACTTATCGTCATTGAAAGAGGTAACAACTGAGAAAACTGTAGAAGCCAAAGAAAATCGCAGGAAAACACTCTATACGACTGATTAGCAAATCGATAATCAATCAGAATTGCGGTGGTATGATCTTGTAATATACCCGATGATGTGGAGTGCTGTGCAAAAACATTTGCGTCAACCGGGATTCGAACCCAAATCACACTCTTCCCGGGAGCGTATACTAAGCGTTGCACCACCGACGCAAAATAAAAATCAGCAAATCGTTCAACATCGACTTCAACAAGAAAATGTCAAGCAGATCGTGAAAAACTTTGCCGAACATAAATATTCTGGACGTAACAAGTTAGGACCGACAGCTCATGTGCGATTGGGTCTTATTTTCCCTGCTGCACTGCAGAGAGACGGTCTTTCCAGATAATAAGCACATCGTTGGAATAGCCGAAACTTACGCTGTTGAATGGTTGGTTGCTTTTGATTTGAGGAAGGAGTTCTGTCCCGCAATATGCGTGTGTGAAACACAAACGTTCTCTTTCTGCTACAGCAGTATAAAAAGGCTCTCTCATAAACCGGCCACGTAGATCAGTAGCCAGAGACGTAAGTTTTCGAATGATTACTAAAAGTGCTATGGAAAATCTTTGTCCAGCGGAAAAAGTCCTTTCTGCATTTCTTTTCAGATAACCGACAAGAACCAGAGTACCCATGGAAATGGGGAATGGGAACGGCCATCTGACAACGAAGATGACGGTTTGGACTCTTTTCGTGTTACAAGGGGTCAAATGAATATTCGACGTTATTAGCTGTACAAGAACTTCTCAAAGGAGTGTTAGTGATCATTCGAAAACTTGAATCTCTGACTACAGCCCTTCGTAGCCGGTTTTTTGAAACACCCTTTTGTAGCGCTGTAAAATCCAAAATAAACTTATGTTTCGTACGATCACGGGTTTATTTTCTTATCTCACTTATATTTCGCTTGACAAAATTCCTTCACTAGAGTGCTAGTACTCTCTCGATAGCACAAATCTCGACAAACTTAAAACAATGTTTGCCTCTTGGAAACTCTTCTGATAGCGCTGTAGGAGAAAGAAAACATTTGCATTTTACACCTCGCCGCATAGCGCTTTTTTTAGACTATTAGTAATCAATCGATAGCGTAAGATTCAAGGACTCCGACGCTGTGCTTATTTTCTGGAAAGACCGTTTCACTGCAGTGTAGCTGGGAAAGTGAGGTCACGTTCCACATATTCGGAAAGCTTCTTTTCGGCTAATCTGCGCTTTGAGGGCTGGGCGATCGATCGATAGCTTAAAGTGTTGGACGTGTGAAATGCAACTTGTTCAACTGGGAATTTTTTTTCTCTGCTTTTAAGGAAACTCATATAGAACGATTGACCCGTCTTCTCATATGCTTTTAGCGCTACTACGAATTATACGCTCGATAAAAACGAAGACGCGTGGCCGATGTAAAACATAATTTTATATTGGATTTTACAGCGTTATAGAAAAATGTCTTGAGAAACCAGCTACGTATGGCTTCAGCCCCAGATTTAAGTTTTCGAATGATTACCAACACCCCTATGAAAAATCTATATACAGCAAATAAGGCCGAACACTCATCTGGTCCCTTATCACAGAAAACTATCCGGCTTGAATTCCCTAAATGAAGCCGACTCACTTACATCAGTCCAAAGTTCGCTCGGAGAATTCTTACATTTACTTAAGGAAAAAAATATGAGATACCAGAACCTAGATGAAACACTAAAAATAACTCAACAAATAGGCGCTGAACGACTTGTGCAAGGAAGATGGTCATCATGAGATTTCTCAAACTTCTCCCGTATAGGGTCAAATCGTATCTTATCGTTTGGATCAACGACAGTGCGCATTGACTTCAATGCATTCCCCTCTCTCAGTTGCTTCGTTATTTTGCGCAGAACCACTTTCTACCACAATTTTGAAACGATCTTTTCAATCAAGTAATACAGAATATCATGTATAGTAGCTTATCTCATGAACAGATTGGGTTCTTTCCCGTTAGGTAGCCAGATTTTCAGGCCTATCCCCTACGCTGGACAAGAAGTTTTAATAACGAGTGCTAGTAAACATCAGAAAGCTCAAGTCTCAAAATAGCCCGTGGGTGGCCGGTGATTTGAAAAGACTCTTTTATAAGGATGAAAAACACAAAATAAGATTATGTTACACATCGGCCGAGCAATTCAACTATTACTTCGCATCGCTGAGAGCGGAAAGCACATGAAAGTGTAAAGAAAACCTTCTAGTATCAGAGTCAAACGTTCAATGAGGAGTTTCTTCCAGAGCGAAGAAACATTTCCTAATCAAATACTTATAACTCAGGCGGCATCGATCGACGTTCGCGCCGACACGACCCCCCACCTAACCGTCCGTGAATTTGCCAAAGAACACTTGTTCGCCCAAGTGAATCAATCCTACTTTTTTCTTGGCTGCGTTCCAGAGAAACGGTTTTTTCAGTATATAAGCAAAGCTTAGAATTTGGTGAATTTTGCGCTATCGAGTGATTACATATGATAAGAAGAAAAAGCTCTCAACTGCGAGAAAATGGGGCGTGAAATAATTTTCTTCCTAATTTCTCAACGCTATAAAGGGGTCTTTTCAAAAACCGGCCACGTGCAGCGCTAGCTTGATATTTGCGCTTTCGAATGATTACAAACGCTCTTAATGAAGTCCTCTTCCCAGCGTAGGGGATAGGCTTGAAAATCTATGCTCCTAGACGGGACAATACCAGGATTGAACTGCACAATGGACAACGCCAATTGTCCCCCTCACATTACTCAAGGGAGAAAAACTAGGGGTCCTTCATGGTGTCGACCGAACACTGAAGAAGAAAGAATATGTGATAGAATATGATGCATTGTAGCGTAGAAAAAGTGTTGGCAAAACAGGTGCCGGTTGTGCATCGGGTTAAAGTACACGCCCTTTGGGATAAGGTGAAATGCGGGTTCGAGTCCAGCCAGACGCAAAACTTTTGCACATCACTCAAGAATTGGGTATATCCATAACATTTTACCACCGCTAAAAGCGATTAAATAGAAAGAATTCTATAATAGAATTGTTAAGATAGGGTGACCACCAAGATGCGACATGAATCATAAAGCACGCGAATCGAATTGATTAATGTCGACGCCTACCCTTGTATGACAACGGAGCGCTTTGCGACTACGGCCCGTTCCAATGGTCGGAGTTCCCAAAACCACAAAACTCGAGGGTTTCGAACATCGTAATTCCAAGGAAAAGCCTTGATCTACCGCCCCACTGGTATACACATCGTGTGCATCAGCCCCGGCCGATGGTCCGATGATCTCTTAAAAGGGCCTAGAAGAAAGATATGATGCAAGAGAATCAAGTGGTGACCAAAAATCCGACCTCAGGCAGGAGCTAAACTCGCGTTTCACCCATACCGGAGACAGGTATCTGCCTGTGCCTTAGTGGTAGCAGATGGCCCGGTATGAGTGAAACGCGGGTTCAACTCCCGATTGAGGTTGGATTTTTGCTCACCCCTCAATTCTCTTAGGTCTATTTGGAAAGTCATAACACTGCGAAATAAGCTGTAAAAGCATTAGAATTCCAAAATGATACTCAACGAACTCATAGCGCGAGAAAGACCGGCTGGGCTACTCTTGCACGCGAGAAGGAAAAAATGGAAGTCTCCGTGGTACTCGCTCGAGTTGCTCGATGGCCAATGGTACGACAACAGATACTATGATCTATGAAAGAGGAGCACATCGCTCTCAACATCTGGGAGCCGTCTAGCCGATCTAATGGTTTTTTGATGCCTCAGGATTTTACGAAGTGATTGAAATTGAGACGAACCAATTTCGGCACTTCTATGTTAGACGGCGACAAATTTTTAAGCCGATCCCATTCGCTGGTCAAGAGCTTTTCATAGGAGTGTTAGTAAACATTCGAAAGCTAAAATCTCTGGCTACAATTCAACGCCGCTGTTTTTTCAAAACACGTTTTTATAACGCTGTAGCATTCACAATAAAATTTTGTTTCACACCCGCCTTTCCCCTTTATTTTTACCATTCGTATAAATCGCTGGAGGCACGAAAAGCGTATCAGCGTGTAGAAAATTTTCCGTAGTAGCAGGATCTACGCTTCTTTCCCAAGTTTCTTTCGATTCGGTGAGAAAATACTCAACTGAATAACGATAGCTTGAACGCGATCGATCGCCCCGCCCCTGCCCTCCTCTCGTCCCTCCCCTCGCTACCTGAATAGGCCGGTAAACAAGGTGAACAACATCGCCGAAAAGGTTGATAGCTCGTAAAAAGCGAAGTGAAAAAACATCGACGACTTGCTAGTTAGGTAATCGCCTGATCTGCAGCGTAGTTCAGTAGTGATCTACCGCACAATGCTTCAAACGGCGGCAGCTATTTTTTTTTAGTGAGGATTTTTCACCACATCGACAGGAACTTCAAATAAAAACGCATGGTTCTGATAATACGGAAAATTCTCTACACGCTGATATGCTTTTCGTGCTTTCAGCTATTTAAGCCCGCGATAAAAAATAAGGCGAAAGGCAAGTGAGAAACAGAATTTTATTCTGATTGCTACAGCGTTATAAAAGGGTATTTAGGAAAATCGACGACGTGAAGTTGTAGCCAGAGAGTTACGCTTTCGAATGATTACTAACACTTCTATGAAGAGTTCTTGTCCACCGAATGAGATCAACTTAAAAATTTGTCGCCGTCTAACTTTACCTTAACTTCTACCGTAGATCGCAAGTGATTACTCAAAGCCAGTGGGGACGATCCTTCTTGCGACCTCGAAGGCAGCGAAGTTAGCCTGATCAAGCTCTTCCTAGGGCGTTCACTTGATCGATGGCAGGAGAGTGTTGGGGGAAAAGTGCAAGTGTATCTGACCAGCCAGGGGGAACGGGCCTACTTTCAACGAAACTGAATCTATCGAGAACTCTGGCGGTAAGACCAGGCAGTCGAGAGGTCATCGGGTCATCGCTCCACAAACCAAGGCAGTTGTCGATCTCTGGGGTGAAGGGCTTGGCGCGGCACGGCGCAGTGGATACACGTCGTACACATGCACCGGAACCAGCCGGCTTGGATCCGTCCGGGTCAGTGAATGAATGAATGATTGGCTTTCGGTCGATCAGCTCGAATGAGAAGAGCGGAATCGATTGATCGGGCCGTGTCCGCCGTGGCCGCCGTTGCTGACCACTATGACGTCATTTGGCGCCGCTTTACAACATGTCAGCGTCTGATACTCAGTGAACCGCGGTCGAATTCGCTACGTAGCAAAAGTAGTAAATTCTCATTTTGGCGTTTATCATCGGCAATTTCGGTCGGGCGTGTGCCTTGCCGACTCATCACGATTTCTGTCGATATATTTCCAAAACAGTTTCAAGCGAATCCATAAGGGGGTCCGTGGTCCTCTCTAAAGTCATATCGCAGTCGATCCTAGGGAGTATCGATTTCCCGTCGCACTCCTGTGTTCTGAGTTTTCTACGAGTATCTTCAGGGGATTTTGCCTCAACGCAATGTCATTGGATCTTGGAGGCAATAGAAAGAAACAAAATGACAAGAGTAAGTACTCGATTGTTGAATTGTCGCTGTTCAAGCCTGGCAAGAAGAAATACGCCGAATTCGACTATGAGGAGATCCGAAAAAAGCAGCTGGTGAGTTTGGCTTGATTTCCCATTCATTGAGGCGATTTCCTTCTCTCTAAATAAATTCATATCGAATGATCTTCCTTCTTCTGATTAGAACGAAGACGACTCCAGCGGTGACGACGAGCGATTCCATGACCGAGGCGCCTTGGAGATAGTAAAGCGCTTGGAAGCTAAATACGTGAGTTTTATATCCTTATCGTCCTACTGTGTGCTGAATTTCGACACTAACTGCCCATATATCTAAGAGTGCTCAGCGGTTAGCGCGCGCCCCCGCTAAGGGTGTGACGCGGGTTCGACTCCCGCCCCAACCATAGAGCCTTGTATCCCACTCAGCATTTTTGGACATGTATTTATAGCATCTAGAAGTCATATGAAAGCAGTAGATCGGATGAATTATTGCGGGTCAAATCTGCTCTTAATTTTTCCTTCTTTTCTAAGATTAATAGGAAATTTTTGTGCCTCAAGATTAACATTTATGAACATTTTTCTTGCCTAAAATGTTCAGGATATTTTAGTAACTTTTTAAATATATAATCGGCCTGGTTTTAGGGTGGTAAGAGGGATAAGAAAGGGCGAAAGCTTCGTTTTGGTACCGAAGACGACTTTATGGATAAGCGGGCCGGCTACGATTTGAGTGACGACTTTATCGACGACTCAGAAGCGGTAAGTCTATAGTATAGCATAAGGTGTATAGAGTGCATAAGTACAGAATGGAAAAAAAGAGTGGTAGCAGAGCGGTATTCTCGGCGGTGTAGTTGTAGCTCATGACTTCGATATGGATGAAACGCGGGTTCGACTTCAGCTGGAGTCGGAAGTTTTGCATACTACTTTGCATCGTTGGATATGAATTTCTAACGTTGTGGCACTGCTCTGGGAGCGTTGGAAGAAATTCTAGTAGATTACATAGTGCAAATATTTTGTGAGAGCCGCTGGACAAGTGGCTAGTGATACTCGGCGCGGCTGGACGCAGGATTAGGCGCCTACTCCAGCACTCTCCAGCAATCATAACGAATGCCCCACGGAACGCTCATAACCAGTATTCCACGACGTCTTCGAGGAAAATGAAATCCTAAGATCTCATCACCTTACGTGCAGTGTGGCATCTTCGGCTTCGCTTCCCTTATGTGTAGGGCATTGGCTGAACCGAAAGTTACGCGCTAATGAGGCTTGCTAGAATAAGCCGAAACGTACGTCCATTCCTAGGGATGCCTGAACAGACCTCATGAAAGGTTAAAAATATGCTGTCAGGAAGATGAAATCCTCAGTCAATCGATAAACGCGAAGAGACGAATTGAGTGGGATCCGCTGTAGGAGAAGTAGGAGAAATTTCCTGTTAAAGGGGTTAAGTGAAGTGATAAAGTGGAATTTTGTGGGGAATACTTTGTTCTCGGAGAAATAGGATCCTTCAGTCTAAATTCTTTCTATTTTGACTGCCACCTGCAGTGGTATGATCTCATAGTATACCCAATATGTGGAGTACTGTGCAAAAACGTTTGCGTCAGCCGGGATTTGAACCCAGATCTCACTCTTTCCGGGAGCGTATGCTAACCTTTGCACTACCGATAGTGCCGTGGTGCAACCGCGTCGATAGTGCAACGGTTAGCATACGCTCCCGGAAAGAGTAAGATCTGGGTTCGAATCCCGGCTGACGCAAACGTTTTTGCACAGCACTCTACATATTGGGTATACTATAGGATCCTTCAGTTAACGAGTATCTGTTATGAACTATAAACTCTACCAATCACTTCATTCACAGTATGACGAGCTGATCCCGTCAACTCTGGACACTGTTCAAGGCGGGTTCTATGTGAATCGGGGTAAGTTGGAATTCAAGACAAGGCATGAAGTGAATGACTCGGACATATCTGATTCAGACGATGCACCACCACAAAGGAAAGGCACTGTGAGTGGACTTCTTCTTAGATAGTGGTTTAGATCTTTTTATTAGGTTGCTCCATAATAAACGCCAGTTTTATTAACCAGAAGTAATCAAAGCTGCATGATTTTGGAGTGGCTTAATCGCGCATTTTCATGCGAAAATTCGGGCACACAGCTTATCTATACTTGCTTTAAGATGGAGCTGTTATGGGAACAAGTTTGCGTGCTACTCATGTACGAATGGCGCGTGGAGGAAAACGCTAGTCCGACGGCGCATACGATTACTGGAGCTTTCTGCGGACGGCCCGAGCGCGACTGATCCTCGAGACTGTTCTCTCCAACTTTGAGCTTCCCGAATCACTTCCTAGCCATGCCCTTCTGCATCCGTATCATTGCTTCAAGCTCCATTAATCTCGCGCGCCGCCTTACTAACATTTTCCTCTACGCGCTGTTCGTACATGAGTAGTGCGAAAAGTTGTTCCCACGACAGGTCAATCCTAAAGCAAGTATAGACGAGTTTGTAATAAATCCCAAGACCGACTATTTGTTAACCTCGGCATAATTTGAATAAATGAGTGTTTTCTTCTGTTTAGCCGTTCCGAGGTGTTAATAATATTATTTATTGAATAATAGCGAAGCATACAACAATACTGTTAGTAATGCAGCTTGAATATACACTATTCGACGTGGCTAACATTTCGGCTCGTCGCCTTCTTCAGAGCCTGAAAAGACCATTTTGATCCACAATCCACTAAGCCAAAACCTCTATAACTCTAGCAGAAAACGTTAGAAATGAATTTTGCATCACATAGTAAAAGCTTCATTTTGTAACACTCACTGTTTTGATGTTTTGGGTATATCAATTGATCATTGAAGAGCAACCGCTTAGGGTCATTGCCATCAGTGGGCTGTGCCTAATTCAGGCCGGAAAGATCAGCCTGAGGTGTGGTTCGAGGTCACGCGCAATTGCGAGGCACTTCTTTCTTCGGTTCATTTTGGTCCTTTGCTATGTATCCAAAAAGTCTCTAAAGTTTTACGCGCAGATGTTTTTGATTCCTGTGCGAGGTCGTGAATTGACGCAGAACATTACTCCTGCATGTTTTTGGTCTCTTTGCGTGCCTAGTAGGGATTTTGGATTAGAGTTGCGTAACCCAACCAGGTGCTCTTTTACCCGGAGAATTAGTGGTTTTCCCGTTTCGCCAACGTACTCATCCACGCATGCCTCGCAAGAGATTAGGTTAATTGTACCCGATCTCCTGCAGTCGCCGTCTCTGCCGTTTGGACTAACTTTACATTCACTGGTTTCGCAGAGGCAGTCATGGAGTCGGTTAAGGACCAATTGACGCTTCGATGTCATTGGGGGTATCTCAGCTATCGCTACCGAATTATTTAAACCTGCTCTGTTTAGGCAGCGTTTAATAGCTCTGCTTATCTCGTTAGAGATGAAAAGCAGGAGGAAAGGAACCTTATTTTCGCCAGACTTATCGTTTGAGAGCATAGAATTTCCTCTAAATCTAACCTGAGAAGCTCCTACCGGATCATAGCCGTTAGAGATGGCTATTTTTCGCGCCAAGCTCAGAGATTCTACCTTGTCTTGTTTTCCTGTGCACTCATTTGTCACTGTTCGATACATGTTTATCAGAAACGCGCGTTTTATGTATGAAGGATGAGATTATAGGTACTGAACCAAGATGTTTTTGTTGCTTGGTTTTGGGCACCATTTTGTATTGTAGAAGTTTTCGGACAGGTTGACCTGAAAGTTCAAAAATAGGGGCCAATTTGCTCTCGGTTTCTCACGGGTCAACTTTATGTACTCTGACTGACTGTTTCTCAGCTCAAAACATTTGTCCATCTCCTCTTGGGTCCGGAAACTATTTTGCCAAAATTAGAGGTTTGGCAGTGGGACAACGACTAGCTTCAACCCTTGCTATAGCCTTTATGTCTAAAGTGGAGAGCACAATAATCGATCTTCGCCCGTTACTCTACTGTTGGTAGATAGATGACTGTTTTGTCGTCTGCTCAACCCAAGAGGAGATGGAAATGTTCACAAGAAAATGTGCAATTTAACGATGCCAAAATCATCTAGTTTTAATTACTTTTGGTTGATAAATTTGGTATTTATTGATCCAATGCCAACTTATGTAACGACCTAGTAACTAATTGTGCCATTATCATCGAAGTTCAAATAGACTTTATCAGAAACGAGTACAAATATCCAGTGACGAGGAAGTGGAGGTTGATGAAGAGATTGATCCTTCTGGTACGGTTAGTACAAACGACGATAAGATCCCTGATGATATATCAGATCCGGCTCCCAAAAAACCAGAACCACGAATGGTTGGAGCACCACCTTCAAAAGTTCGGGTTTGTTTGGAAGTCTTTGGCATTCTTATAGAATGGCAAAAATCTCTCCTTCTGTGATTTAAGAGGATTGCACTGGGTGAATCCGCAAACCAACGTGCCGCCAATGCCATTAAAAAACGCCTTGTTGGAATGCCACCGACGATATTGAAGAGGAAGGTTCTTCAAAAGTTGTGAGTTTCTTTGTAATTTCCTTTTATCTGAATATATTGTCCATTTTCAGTACCCCTCGTAAAGAGACCGAAGTGCCGAACTTCCCCCGAACAATATCTGGTGAAGCTATTGTGCCAAAGAACGATGATAAAGTTGAGACGGGAGCTGCTCCATCGTCGTCAGCTGTCAAGGTTTGTTGCACTTCTACAATGCATTCTGAGAGGTTTATTGCAGAGCATGTGCGAATCACAGCACTGCTTTTATCCTCTCGTTTCCTCTTATCATTCACGAAGTCTACTGATTGGCGTGAAGTTTGGCGGTCCTCCAAGGACTTAATATTCTTCGTGAAAGGCCTTCATTTCTGATAGAGTAAGATCCTGCAGTCCCGGGACGGCTCTACTAGAGCATTCACTTGATCACTGGACAGATGCAGCATTCCCCAAGCAGTTTGGTTATTGCGCACTTAGAATGGATAGAAGGTTTGGTTTGCACGGGCCGTGATCGAAACAGCGACTACTTCTCTTATCACTGATCGGCCCTTATAATCACTTCCGAAAAAATATTTGAGTTGAGAATATCGATCGAGACTAGTTCAAGAGTTATTTATTCTTGTAGTGAAGCTTTGATCATTGACCTTTCGTGATTTTATCTCTTTTAAACTCTAAGTTCATTTAGTTTCAAAACCAAAAGAGGGACTAGCGTACATCTAGTCACTACTTGTCTCCGTAGGTTTAATGGTTTCAGTGCTGCCGCTGTTTGTATGCATCCATCTACAGCGTTCACCGATATCTGTGATTCAAAAACCTCTGGAAAAATGCCAGAAACTCGTTTCGGCTGTGAACTTATTCTATCATGGTCTTTAGGAAAGGCGGCAGCCATTGGTTAGTGATGCAGGCCATTAAGAACTAAGGTGCTGATTAGACCCCTTCCCTCACCGCTCCGGCAATCAATCAATGAATGGCTTAGCTCGGGTTCTTCATAGATTACAAAAAGAATCGTCTCCACCAGCGTTCTACGACAATCATAACGGACGTGAAATTGATATCCTCGGGCATGCGCGAAACAACTGGGAAATATTTGAAGATCTTTGTGCAGAATGTATGCGAGAAAACGAGTCCACTGCTAGTAGTTCTTGGATCAAGATGTGAGGACGAGTCCCATGAACAGATGAATCATCGTGGTCTCTTATCATTTCGGTCAAGTTCCCTTACTGAACTCGCTTACAGTGTCTAATAGTTTTTTGAAATCATAGAACATGCCATTGCAAGCACGTCGACCTTCTCTTTGCAATTCGACTTTGTGTCTAAGAGACAGGTTTCTTTCGAATCAAAAGATCGCGTTACTGGCTATGCTTTTAATGTAAGTGAAGCAAACTATAATATTGATGAAAACGTTCCAGTCTCCTGAGAAATCATCAGCTGATGCCTCGGCTTCGGTCGGAACGTCTAACAATGCAGATAGTCCTCAGGGCGCTACTGAGTCAACTACGAACGATTCAGGCAGTTCAAATGCGGTCGTGACATCTTCACCGGTATATTCCCGTTAATTTAATGTCTTCTAAATAATCTATGTTATTAATTTTACAGCAGAAAAAACGTCCTTTGGCGCCGATGACTGATACTTTGTCCAATATGATAGCAGAATTCAAGCGTTGCACTAATAATCTGGCTCTTCCGGGCCAAAAGAAGCGGCTACAAAATATCCATGTTGACATGGTCATCGCGTGAGTTCTTATGCATTTATAGTGTCATTCTTTGTATTTTAAAGATTATTTCCACAGTTTATTAACAAATATCGAGTTTAACTTTGTTACAGAATTGAAGAACAATGCTTAAAAGATGGATACTCGGTGCATGAGAAGGCTCGCGTTGCTCATTCGCTGGCAGACTATTGTGGGATCCAAAAAAATTCGTTGTATGCGCGGTGCATTAAGAGAAGAGATGTTGGTTATATATCAATTTTTTTTTTGATGACTGAAAGTATTGCCCATACACTTTTTCCCAATGAAGGACTTTTATCAGGAACATAAGAACGGTGCGCCAAATTTGGCTTTCTTGACAAAGTCAAATGTCGACGGGAAAGGAAGTTTAACTATCTCTTCATCTAACTCAGCTAAGCCTGCTAGTTCTACTGCGGACCAACCACTTACAACGAAAGCCACTGTACCTACGATGCCTTCTGTAACTGCCAGCAAGTCTGCGAACAACCCTAGTGCCGTCACTGTTACACCGTCACCAGCTAAGTCGAATACGGTAGGTCATTTATTTTTGTTTGAGACAATCTCTACAATATGAGTTCTCTAAGACTTATTATATGGTTTACAGCAGTGCTACGTTACAGCTTTGCCAAATAATTCAAACTGGAGCAGAATAACAAGTTAATTTTGAGCTTGCATTTGTTGAAAACTCTGAAGGTTTTCATCTTCAAGCAGGCATATCCTAGCTTGTGGAATTCCTTGTCAGTCAAAATGGAGAGCGGACCTGCAGGTCTTTGATAATAAGAAAGGTTTTCCAATTACATCCCTGAATTTCTGATTTCCACCAGCACATCGTTTGGTTTTTCGTGCCATTGTAGAGGCTCCTATCTCAAGCACAAAAGCGGCTGAACACTACGATATTCATGTGA
Organism: Parelaphostrongylus tenuis; assembly: GCA_019055375.1. Classification (NCBI taxonomy): domain Eukaryota; kingdom Metazoa; phylum Nematoda; class Chromadorea; order Rhabditida; family Metastrongylidae; genus Parelaphostrongylus; species Parelaphostrongylus tenuis. Next base: position 149,723 of record JAHQIW010006804.1, on the reverse strand, counting down.
CTGTAGGCGATTGTGTTCGTGTTGATGTTTTTGGCTATCGGATTTGCTATAAAAAGTTTGGAAGACGTCGTTTGCTTTATGTTTCGAGCAATCTTGGAATGGGCTCATATTTTAGAAAAGTGGTTCATATCCTTCTAGAACACGATTTATTTACAATTTTGGCCTTGTAACCTTGTTATGATACAAGTTTGTTCTTCCGAATGCTCCTATCAATTTCCACTTCTGTGGTCGAGCATATGCCTTTCGGTGCTCCATTAATCCTTTGGGGACGGCATGCTACGTTTTATACTATGCTGCATGGCATCGCGTCTCCCTCATCAATCGTAATAACGGAATTGCGTGACCATATGATACGAGATGGCGTCGCTATGTTCAATAAGAACGTTTTCGCCTCATTTTTTGTACTTCATAGTCAATTTTTCGAACAAAGATACAGGAATGGTAGTATCACGAGAGTTTACTATTGAGAAAACCACCATTTTCCATGTTGAGATTGCGAATAAGTTGATTACTTCGGCACGTTAAGTATCAGTTTACAGGGCCGATTACCTGTGAATGTTGACATAGATTGAATAATTCTGCTTGATAAGCTTTGTGAGGTGACGTTGTTAATAACGGATTTCATCGAATACAACAATGCAACACATTAAAAAATTCAATTACTGACGTCTTGGTATATTTGCCTTGATCAGAACTTCAAAAGGCTAGATTGGAGCGCAGTTTACTCAGTCAGTTACTTTCTGTTGTCTAAAAAAAATACGTGAGAAAACGATTCTGTTGGATCGGTTGTAGGAGACGATTTTGCTCTATGTGATTTGAAAAACTGTTCATAACATTATTTTACGGCGTTATGGAAGTATTGGAATGAGTTGATCGCGAATTAATCTGATTTTTTTTTAAAGTTGAAGAAGCTAAAATTGCTGGAATGTCAGTTATTAGATGATTCATTGTGCTGCATTTTTGTATTCGATACATGCTGTTATTAATAACGTCACATCTGCTTGTCAAGCATAATTATTCAATCTGTGTCGTAGAGTCCGAAACAGTGGGCATTGTGAACTGTTACGTAATGTGCCAAATAGTCACCTTGTTCGCATATTTAGCGTAGAAAATGGTTGTTTCTCGGTAATGAACCCTTGTGGTACTCCCATTCTTGTGTCTATGAAAGATTGACCATGAGGTGCAAATGTGTGGTGAAAACCCTTTACAAATTACTGAACAGTTTGACAGCATTTCGTGTTACATGATCACGAAACGCCATTATTACATTTGCTGAGCGAGACACGATCACTACTGCGTATTATAATTCAATAAGTTTTGTTGTTCACAACATCGCAACTGCTCATTAAAAGAAATTTCTGGATTTCCAAAAATTATCTTGGCCTTTATGAAATTAGCGGTGATTATTAATGTGTCACTGGCACGGCCATGATTTATACGCCATGGTGATTTCTCGGAAATAGATTGTATGGACAGTTAACCTACCATTTCCAATGTCTTTATCTTTCTAGTCTCCACAGCTGCCGTCCACATCAGTTTCGTCGTGTCCTGCATCGTCGTCCTCTGCAGGAAAACCTTTGATGACGTCTGCAGCATCGTCGAAATCTCCAGATAGGGATCCAGATTCAGAATCCGCAGCAGCAGTGAGATTGAGTCAATCATGGACAAGCCAGAAGAAATTGGTATGTAATCTGTGGGTTCTTAGATGGTAGTGAAATATCAAGTAAAATTTGTAGCAGCCTTTTTTGTATTTAAGGCTGCTCAGGCCATGGTTACAAATGTGGCTGCACTTCTTTCTTCGACTGAACGCCTTGCAGATTTGCAGGAAGTCTTGAGAAAAGTCGGCAACGAATCGATGACCTATGATGAGTTTTTGAAATGGCATGACAAAAGGTAGTTTCGTATACTTTTTTTATTCTGACTTTTTGGAGGTCACAATTTTTCAGTATGGCGACGATTTCTGCTAGAAATCCTGTTGAGAAAAAAAGTGCAGTCAACGGATTAGTTAAGAATGGTCCATCCACGTCCACTGTGAATCAAACGACAAGCAGTGGAAGCGGCACTTCGAGCGAGACGGCAGCTGCTTCCAAGGTAATTCTTATTTGGCCTCTTTAACCCTGTGACCTTGTTTATGCTTCAAAACAACACTTTTTAGGCCAAAGATCCATTAGTTCTATCAAAACGTGTACCTCTAAACCTTGCCCAAGCGGTGGCGATGTCAAAAATGCCTCCTCGTACTCGTCCGTTGGCACTTACTAGTGCACAGATAGCCGAGAAACTCGAATCAGATAAGCAGACTACACTTCAAGGTCTGTCAGTTCTTTCCTTGATGAGGATTTTTGCTGTAAAGCTTTCATTGACATCAAACAAAATCCACCACAGCGTTTTCAAATTCATACATCCATTCTCATTTTTACGCAATATTATTTACTATTTAGCTTTTACTAGCTCTTTTCTCGAACAAGATTTACTAGTTCTTTCCTCGAATATCTGGATTAATTTTTGTTACCATGTTGTTAATATTTGAAAGTTACAATATACAACCACAAAAGGAAATTTGGAACCAGAGATGACTTCAAATCTGCAATTACACTGTCCGGGGCTCCATGTATATTGCCCGGCATCATCTAGGCTATCGCTCTACCTCTCAGTCATATGTTAACCGTAGCAGTGCTGTTAGCATTTACCCGTCAACGGGATTGGTCTGGGAAGCACGAATCGGCACCGACCCAGCTAAGCGAAATGATAGGACATATCACATTGTATAGCTTTTATTAACTGCCTATTCATTTTCCATAATAGGAGAGAGGAGACAAGAAATAAAAGAAAGTGAAACATAGCTTCGAGAAAGGTTTGAAGGCTATTTAGGGGTTCGAGGGTGACACGTGACTTTTTAGGGTTATCGCGAGTTCGAAGCCATACTAAGTTCCACGATTTGTTCATACGTCCGCATTGTTGTGGCCATATATTCCATCGCACCTTGCTATGTGGGAAGATTAGACGCTAGAGAAAAAGTTAAACATCACATTCATGTTTTGGACGTCATCTTTCCTGAATAATTGTGGTTTAGTTGGCTTTCCTCTTGTATTTTAGCACTTTATTTAATCCGTCATTACACTGCTTTTTCATTGTGCGGATCCCACTACTTCTAGCATCAGTGCGTTTTTTCGTCTTCTTGATCGTCGTAGAATACTAGTGAGCACGTCTCCTTACAGTCTCGAGGATAGCCTGGCTCTGGCGTTCCATAGGGCATTGTCATTGACCGCCCGAAAGAATTGGGAGGTCAGCTTGGCTCAACACGCCGCCAACGATCATCACAACCACTCGCCCACGGCGCTCTCTTAGTTGGCTTTCATTGTTTGTAAATATGTATATTTGCTATCCATTTATCCATAAACTTGTGAAGTTGATATTAGGCGCGTGCTTCTTACGTAGCATATCAGGACTGAGTGGGTAGAGAATAATTGTTCTAAGTTGGTATCCTTTATATTTATATTCTAATTGACCTACCATTGTGTTCGCCTCAAAACCGTTTCTATTGGAAAATTTTTAGCAATCGCTACGGCAATCGATAATAGCAAAGTGGCTTATAAGAAGAAGTGTGACGTGTAAGCAGTTTGAAATGTTGTTCTACTACCACCTCTCAGTTTTACTGATTTTTTCATGATAAATTTCTAGTGCATCTGCCGCTGGAAAGCCTCCACCGCGATTTGATTTTCTTTGGACAGAAAATTTAGCGTGAGTTTAGTCCACTTTTCTCGTTTGAAGCTTTTTTCGCATGGTATTATGGGACAGTTACTCGTATATGTCAAATTGCCCGTAAATTTTCTTTCTTAGGAGAGCCTTAAAGACTCAGCTAGATCTCTACTGGTCTGTTCTTCTCGCCTCTCCCAACTATACAAAATTGGCTGATAACATCTTCACAGTGTTTTTGAAAGAAATCTTTCCGTATTTTCATGATGAAATCAAGTTGAGGTACTATTCGTTCATTAATCGCTTACGTCCACGTTCTGTAGTACATTATCGATAAGAATGTTTCAGCCGCTTGCTAATTGAATACACTCGACGCAGTCCGGAGAAGGCGTTTATACTTACGTGCCCTAGCGCTCAAAAGCTCTTAAAGGACGAGAATATCGACTTAAACAAGTTCGATCTTAATTTTACTTCTCAGCTTTGTTTTTTCATCTTTTACTTGAGCTTGCTTTTGGAAAATTACTTCAATTTTTCGTTTATGTTCGTTTGACACGATTCTGAAGACAAATAGAAAAATTAGCGCATCACAAACACGTTTTAGATGTAAAATCTCATTCAGTGTGTTCTATTTTTCTCTCACTTTGTTTCTTTTTTACTTTTGGTGAACAGTCCTATCATAAGCGTCTTTTGGCAAACTATCTTCTTGGTTTTTGAGGGCTAATATAGCTTATTCCCAGTGTTTGTTTGTAATAAGTGACTTTTATGCCGTTCTGTTTATTCAGCTCAAATTTCAGCATTACTGTCCTCGCCAGGAAGGAAAAGCCAGCGAACGATTCTGTGAGGATTTTACTCTTACTTACCCTTACATTGAGTACAATTCTCTCAAAGTCATAGGAATCTAACTTTGTATTGCTCAATTAGAACTGAAACCTTTTATGCTATCAATCGATCCTAAGAACTCTTTTCCAGGCAACAACAAAAACAAATGCGACTGCACCTTATAAGCCGATTTTGCCTGTTAGATCGTCGTCGTCTGACGAAATACAGGTAATTGCAATCAAAACTTCTCCATCGCCGTCGTCACGCATTCTGGCAAAAAGCCCATTCGCCCAGAGGATTGTTCAAAAGTAAAATTTTTATGTCTCGTTTTAGTGTCTGCTCGCATAATCTCACACTAATCAGGTAATAGACGCTGTTATCTGCCCGCGCGAAACTTTAGGTGTTAAAGTAACATCGGGTTTTTCTCAATGTTTTTTTTTTCTTTCATTGCTTTGTTTAGCGTTCTAACCTATTCAGTTTAGTAGTAATCTGTAGCTTTTCATTTGTCACATCCATAATATTTATGCTGAACTCACAAATCTCGCTTGATTCTAAGTCTTTTTTTTTTCGTATCAGTTTTGGGAACTCATTTTTATCACATCTATGTAAAGATGCCGTTTTTTCGTGAATCTGTGGAGTCTATGGAGCTTCTGAGGCGCGTTAATTCCACGCCTTTCAATTTCTGTCATATTTCACTCAGTGTTCGGTGATAATTGCATGGTTTGATAGCACTCTGTCCTTTCTTAGGCATTATTGTTCCCATAGAGCTATGTGAATATCATCGTTGAATAAAGCATCTGTAGCAGCTGTTCTCCGTCAGTTGTATTACCTGTTGTAGGTGAGACTTGTACTTCTGAGTTAGAGAGTACCCTATAAACAGGGTAACCAAATACAAACAGCGAAAATTTTCCATTTTATAAACTTCTTGATTGTTTTAATAACACCTTCCTTCAGCTTTGAACAGTGCTTTTTTCAGAACACTTCCTCCCAAGATGATCCTGATGTGATTGTCATTGAGCCAAGTACATCAAACGCCACCACTTCAAATGACGCCCCAGCTACCGGTAATTTTTCATCATTCGTAAAGTCAACGTTGAATAGAAATGGCCATCTTGATTGGGAGGTTCTAGATGTTAGCTTCCAACATACTCACCTATTTAAACTATATCTTTATTGTATCTTTTGTGAAAGCATGTGATTCACCAAGTAATGGCAGAGTTATCTCATGATAGTGAATGGGAAAAATGTGTTACGAGAGAGATTGGAAAAAGAAACAGCTTTGATGTGGTGGTGGAAGTTATAAAAGATGCAAAGTATCGAAATATTAGTCGTGTAGTAGTGATTGTGAAAGTTGAAGTTATGAGAAAAAGAGGTTTCTTCTAAGTTAGCTGGATGTATAAGTACACATATATCTAAATATACAAGCGCATATATAGGTATAGATTCTCGTCCATTATAGGCGACAAATGAAAAACTGATCTCATTTGCTGGAAAGGAACTTTTCATAGGAGTGCTAGTGATCATTCGCAAGCTTAAATCTCTGGCTAGAGCGTGTATGGCCGGTTTTTTGAAAAGACTTTGATAATGCTGTAATATCCGGAATAAAATTATGTTTCTCATTGGCTGAGCATTTCAAATGCTATTTCGCTGGAAGCACGAAAAGCACATGAACTTGTAGAGAATTTGTTGTAGTTTCAGATCCTTCAAAGTGGAGAAGCTATTCTCAATTGAATAACAAAGATTGCACTGTCTATATGTCTTTATGTGTCTCTATATGTCTTTGTCTTTACGTCCATATGTATGTATGCACACGCATTTATATATATATATATATATACATATATATATATATGCATATGCATATGCATATGTGTATATGTACATGTACAAACATATGTGTATACAGGGTGCGAAAAAAGTCCTGTTAGTTTTTGTCAGATATTTTAACAGTGAAAAAATATCGCATAAACAAATGAATCTATTCAGTTGAAGGAATAACTACATTTGCTAAGTCAACAGTTATAACAGTAAACAAAAAACTTCATATTTAAATTCTCAAAATTGGTCTCTTTGGCGTCTAAACATTTACAAAACGCAAAAATATTTGAACAATGCTCACACATGTTTCTACCTTAATTTCGTCCCACGCGCGTGTCAAGGACGTTTTAAGAGCGTCTACGGTAGTGTAGTGAAAAGCTGAGACATTTTCCTCCAGTGTAAATTATGTGGAGTAATCCATTAAGTTGAGTACGGTGGTAATGACGACCATATGTCCTTGTCCCAAACCTGGAAAGAGCTCTTGACAGATGGCAATCGTAGAGCAGACAGTATGCGCAGGAGTCCAGTCCCACTGAAGCGTAAATCCGTCGGCGCCAAAGTTTTGCGTACTACAAGGCTTCACCACACTCCGTAAATCTTGCTGCTTATAGCTGTCAGCGTTGATTTTGACGTATCTGTTGATGAAAACCAACAGTGTCTTTCCGGTGGCGCAAATGTCAGCTGGAACATCACAGAGGCCGGATCAGGGCTGCGGAGCATAGTTTTTTCTACTGCGGACTTCTGCTAACCTTTTTTGGGAAGTTGACGTCGATTCTGGCGCTGTGCAGTGGTTCGGCCGTTAAAAGTACCTTCGACAAACGAGCATCAGCTATCAAACAAAGCATCCGGCGAGCTTTTCAAAGGCCGTTTTCCTATCATCTTTTTGTCCAGAAAGTTAGCACGAAATATCATGTAGCTACGCAGCTTTTTTTTTTTTTTTTTTGAAAATGTTTCCTCTCCGCTCCGCTCGCCGATCCCTAGCTTCTTTGTCATTTTGCGCATCGAACGCTTCGGAATTCGTTGAACTTGGCCAGTGGATCTTCTGAATGTTTTCCAGACGAGACACAGTGGTTGGACGACATTCTCGGAGACGGTCTTCAATCCCTTCAGTCTCTTTGAAGCGTTTTACGGCTGTGTAGACACCTGGGTTGAAACCAGTTTTCTCAACAATATTGGCCGTTTCATCCCGGCTTCTGCAACTCAACTACTGCGATACGTTGATTTTTACCATCTTTAACATAAAGGCTTGACAACTACATCGAAATCTTGCACAGCACGCACGCGACCGCACCGTGAGCTACAATAACAATCTGGTAGTCTGTGATGAAGCGTGGAAGTAATCTTAAGTAATGATTGACTTATCATAAGGATTTGATTAGGTACAATTGGTGAGACCTCAATAACACTATCGATAGTAGAAACAACGCTAATGCTTTTCAATGAACAAAACAAAAATGATTCCTAGCAAATCCTTTTCAAAAGTGTTTGTGCATCTATTATGAGAACTTTTTATCCACTGTACTCTGCCAACAAATATAAATTTTTCTCTAGGATATTGGGGAACTGCTAGTCGTAGGTTTTTTTAGTATTCACCTAATATTTGAAACAAAAATGGGTATAATGAAATAAGTTCATCAGTTTAGTACCAGATCGACACGGAAGGCTGCGAGACAGACGAAAGAGGGAGAGATGAGAGTTGATAACAACGCATATATTCGCATATATTCGTCAAGCGATTAAGCACGCTGGAAATAGAATTGATAAAACATTTTATGTAAACAAAGAGTTCAATAAAACTGTATATTTAATCAAAAATATCAGTACTAAAATAAACAAAATACAAAGCTGATAGAACTTGTTGCGCATCCTGTATAATTCATGTATACATGCATACATATATGCATATTTACATACGAATATTTATGAAATAACATATATATAATATATAAATATATATATATATATGCAAACCGTATTGTTTTCAAAGATTGAAGTTCAATATCTATTAAAATTTTCTATATGAAGGGCCATCGACTCATTGTCTGAATGGGTTCATTTGATAACCTACCAGTCCATATCTTTCTGATGTTACAAACCTCCATCCAAGTAATCCTTCAGTTAATGAGGATTTTACTTTTTTGCGTGAAGAGTTGTATGGTTTTCGTACAGTGAAAAGAGTCTGTTTCATTCTAATCACTGGTAATTTGTTAGATTTGTTAGAAGTGAAGGGGTAGTATGCAGAACGAGACTGTGAGGACTGTTATTCTTCTTACCGATCAGATATGAATTTCGCAAGTTTATTCAGTAGAATACTGGGTTGTGTTCCGCTGGTTTCGCTTTCTCAAGAACCCGAAAAGGTCATACTGATACGTATCTACTCCGTCTAACATTTTCATATTTTCACAAGAAAAGAAGAAGTGCACAAATTTCGTTAGTAAAGGTTTTTTTTTGGAACACTCACCGTTTTGGCTTCGAGTTTTCATTGAAGACCATCCGTATAGAACCGTGCACAGACGAATGTGACTAGATCAGATCAAAAAATCAATGTGAAATTTAGCACAAGGTCGCGAATGATCAAAAAGCTGTAATCCTTGAGGTCATTTCTTCGGAGCTTGGAGCATAGCATTTCCATTATTGATTCTGTTACGGTAGGTGGTACTAACTTTAGTGCCGTCCATTAGGATCGATAGTGGTAATTGTAATTGTGCAGATCCTACGAATTTTCTAGGCCAGTAGTTTGAGCCGCTACTAACACTTTTTTTCTACCTCTACCGTTGTGAGGTCTCTTGGAGGATTCCTTCCCGCTTTTCGTTTGTACTACCAACCGTAGAAGAGGCGGATGGCGTAGTGGTGGTGGTCACCACGAGCATGATTTGGGTGCGGTCTCACTGTTAGAGGAGATTGGGTTTAGACTTGTATGGAAAAAGCTTATTCTTTAAAAACCTTGAACTTTTACAGTTTTAAACGTTTCATGGCTAGGCTTTGTTCTGCAGCATATTTGGCTTTTTACATTTGATCAAGTGAAAGTTTCGTAATAGAGGCATTAGTATTTTGTGACAGTTTTCTTTTATGATTTGTCAAGGGTTTGGGGAATCATAGTTCGTGGCTTTCTGCCGAACAGGAAATGTGGCCACTGTAACGTTCTGGTAAACATATGGCGGCGGAAGTCTTTCATCGCTTTATCTTTTATACAATCTGCAGAAGGCGTCAGTTGTTGTCAATTCCACAGTTGCTTGCGCTTCATCGTGTGATCAGGGACCGATAGTTTTCGTATGCGAAGAAAAATCGGCAGGCCTTGAAGCGGCTTCATAATTCTTCTTTCCTTGTGCAATCCTTGCAGCATCCATTCGTTTTATCTTTCTGGATTTTGACTTTTAGAACTTCGAGGAATTGTCAATTGCAGTCAAGCGGTTTTACTCCTAGGTCCTTCATACTCGTCGAACGAACGTAAATGTCAAAGACCTAGCTCTTTAAACCGGCGCGAGGCTGGTGGTTGTTGTTGTTGTTTTGTACACATTGCAGTATGAATCGTAGGCTGACGTTTCGGTTTAACCGTCTTCCTCAGACCACAGCACGTACACTGTATCATATTCGAATGAGTTGGTGGAAAACAAACGGTGCCTTGGCATTGCACAAAGCAGTTAGAAGATGATTTGGGAGTGGAATGAGTTGCTCAAAGGCAAAGAAGAAGCTAATAACTTGAATGTTTGAAGTGAGAGAATCAAAAAGTCTCTTTGTTAATATCGGAAGGGATACTGTATTACTAGACAGCGTTCATCTACATTCTACGTTAATGGTCATAATAAAGAAGAACATTTTTTTAACATGATCCTTCGTCATATTTGTTATACAGATGGAGCACTTGTTTAGCGTTTCTTTGCATTCATTTCACTGTAAGGTCTCCTAATGATCATGTGCTGCCTCGGTTTCTGCTTAAGATTCTTGCTTTTTCTTATGAATGTTATAGAGTGTTGATCTAGTCGAATTATCTTGCATTATTGAAGACAGGTGATTCAAGGGTTACCCAAGGGTTACCCATATGATTGCAGGAGGGCTTTATGGAGGGAGTCGAAACAACAACGTTTCCTGGCAGATAGCATCACTAAACTTTCTCCTTTCTCCACCCCACATGAAAGAAAAGTAGAAAAATGAAACGAACGCATTAATAAAATTTTGTCTCCAATCCTTTTCACATCTGAAGCATCGAGGGAACTTCTCATAGAAACACTTGGTACATCAACATGAGCTCAAAGAGTTTTTCATTATTTCACGAACTATAGAAATCCGGCGTTTGTCATGTCATAGTGCTACAACATTGCTTATGCTGGCGTTAAAAAGTTGGAATAGTGTTTCTCATGTGGTGAAATATTTTTTGGACTAACTAATTAAGCTGTTTATCATACCTCTTGTTTCGAGCTTTTTCTTAACATCACACTCAAATTTCAACATGCGTGGTGATTATTTTTGAGCCATGCGTATGGTATGTTATGGGCACTTAAACAGTTCAGTACACGGTTTTCGGCCTTGCAGCCTTGTCAGTTATACAGTGGCTTTCGTCTGAGCTAATCTTCTCGGGGGAGAACCACCTTAAATAGAGAAGTCGTCAACAAACGTTTAAATGCGCCCATGAGTGATAATATAACCGAAGGGGCAATGTTATGCACTTGATTGCTCTTGGTTGCTATAGTCCAATATCTTATACCTTTTGTTTCGAGTGTTTTCTCAAGATAGCGCTCAAATATCAGTATGCCCGGTAATTGTTTTTGGGTCACGAATTAAATTGTTTATTGACAATCTTTTTTTTTTCTGACATCGTCGTACAGTGCGCATTTGGCGTGTACCACCTGGGTATATTATTCGGCTGTGATTGATTAGTGGAATTGCCATAGACAGCACATATTCTCAGGATTTGAAGTACTTTTTTCGAAGTTGTTGGAATCATAGCAACTCATGAATGCCTAAAAAACTTTCCAGTCATGCAAAGTACAACACTAATGTCGGAATTAATTTTTTCAATTACATATCGAGGCATCACATGTGTCATAGTAGGAGCCCATCACTCTTTTGTATTCAATCAATTTCCTCGCAGCCACCAGCTGAAAAGGTCTTCGAGCTTTTTTGCGCTTGATTTTGGCTGTTGAAGGTTTCTTTCCTCTATATTGTCGTGCGTGAATGCCGTTGAAGCCTGGTGGAGTCTATTCTTCCTGTAATCCTGAGGTAACCGTGCTGCAGCGTTTCTACGTGGGTTAGAGGAAAGCACTTTGTTCCAAAGAAATATGATGCCAACTTTCCGACTTCAAGTGGATGAACGCCTTGATGATCCTCTTGTGAGTATTAAATCAGCATTGAATAAGTTGAGCCGTTTGCATCATGAATAGTGCCACTACTACCGCGCTGTACGCTACTACTCTGATTTTTTCCTTGATATCTTCACAGTATGTGTCTACATCACAGTGCAATGCTATTCTGCTGTTAGCGTTGGTGAATAGAAATTTTGTCTACAAGGGTTCTGCTTCTTTTGTTTTGTTCGTTCGTTCGTTCGATCCAAGTCAGTCATCTTGGAAAAGTTACAATTTCTAAATCAAGAAGAGGCATAACAGAGGGATCATGTGGGGCAGTGGTTAGAGGTGCTCTGCGTCGCACACGAGCTCAATGATTCGATCTAGCGCTCATGGCTTACCAAGTCATTTGTCCCTCAGGGGTCTGTAAATTGGTATGAGACTGGTCTCAGACTTATCTGGTAGAATAAGCAGCACTGACTTGATTTAGCGGGAGGTCTCCGCGAGTCATAGTAAAGGCTAGATATATGCATTCAATCACCTCAGACGAAGTTAAAAATTGAAGAGAAATGCATAGCACATCCCTCAGGAGTTGATCAACGCCGAGAGCTTTATCTTTTCGTAAGAGGCATTACCTGCAGTATTTGACCACGTCATATTTGATGCTCAGATCTCAGCTTTGAAAAAACTATTGGTTTTTATGATATCCAGATTGGTACATGTGTAGCACTGTGATCAAACGTACTTCTGTAATATGTCGGTTTAACTCTGATCCGCTTTTTGCTCATCTTGCCCTTATCTTACTGGTCAATATATTAGTACCAGACATTTTAGGGAGGCTAGAAGTATAAACCCAATGAGTGTCGGTAGGCTCGCACGAGTTGAATAGGCCCAATATGCGTTCAATCTCCTCCAACTTAGAAGAATTGAATGCGTAAGCACATTTCCGAGGGATTGATCAATGTTGTAATCTTTGAGAAAATATACGACCTCATTACTCTATAGCTGCCTCGTAATTAAATTCCTGTTTTTTGTATGGGCTTTCTATAGGATACTTCGTTTCGAATTCGGGGTCTCATTCTTCCCTTTGAATGGTAGTAACCAGATGTTCATAGTCGCGCCTACATTCTTTTTATATAATATATGCGACAGTTCCCTCATCCGTATATCTATCATATCCCTTAACGACAGTTCTTGCTCGAGGTATATTTGTTGCAGTCTGCAAATCAATTAACAGTTATTGCGGCGCTAGCTGAAAGCTCAAGAACTCGACATCTCAAGAATTCAGGAATACGAGAGAGGTCATGTTTACAGCATAGCCTCAATTTGATCTAGATTCAGTGACGTCATTCTCAAGAGAACCAGGTTCTTCACACGTTGTTCTCACCATGCCGGCTTAGTTTCCTACGGTGTCCTCGGATTTTCGACTGATCACGGAATACATTTCTTTCTGAAGAATTGCTGCTGTTCGAGCAAAATCCCGGCCACAAGACAGCAAGGTTGCACGCGGTCAACAAGAGCTGCTTGCGGTGCAGATCTGAGAAAATCTAGGCATGGCTATCTCGGATCCTGGAAGAATTGCTTTTGCCAAGCATGAACAGTTTTTGCGACGGAAGAACAACGAAAGCTCTAAGCCGCAGCACACGGATCACAACTGTGAGTCACGAAAAGACTGGAAAGTTTCAGGATCGAGATATGTGAAGAAGAGTTATAGCTGCATCTATGTATGATGCCAGTAGACATAGACGCTGACCCAACAACGCTTGTATAACTATGGTAGCTGTTCCAGAGTCTGAGAATTGATATCGCAGTTGAATTCTTTCCTTCTAGTATACAAAGTACATCACCTTCATTTGATGGAGGGTTGAGAACTATTTGTCACGTCTATCTCAAGGAATAAAAAAGAAATTAGCTCGACCATGATTCAACAAAGCTCTTGAAGAGTACTGAACATCATCAAACACCCTTTGCATCCACGAGAAAATTCGAAAGTGTTGGTGCCGGGGGAACCCAAACAACGAAATGGGAGAAGAAGTCTTGGAATTGGCAGTGTGTGATGTCTGAACATGAATAAAATTTAACTCGATCGTTGAAGCCTTTACATCAACAGAATTCTTGGCGAAATATCGTGTCCTGCTGTATCATATCGCGTTTGTTTAGCTGCAGTGCTTCACAAGACAAGAGCTTTGACGAAATAGCAATAAGAGTTAATCGTAGCAGAAAAAGGGAATTGTCGATATGTACAAATTGTAAGATTTTACCTCAGTAGTGAAAGTTCACAATTAGAAGTAAAACAATATCACAATATCTGTTTGAGAATGAAAGACAATTTATTTGCGACCAACTCTTGCATTGCAATGCTGAAATCTGAGTGAAAGTTGACACGCTGGGGACCATGTCAATTTTTTGCTTGACATGCCGCACGATCAACCGAGGTGCGGAGCGCGCTTGAGTGGCAGTGTTGCAGTTTTAGTTTGCCATCTCATCTTGAATGTACTCTTCTGTCACTCTAACGAAAACGTATTACACAAAATTTTCTTTCAGATCTCTCAATGTATCTGTGTGATTATGGTTGTTCTGACAAAACACTATTCACCGAATATTTCTCTTATGTTTTCTAAACCCACTGACTTGATTTCAGCGTCGAAGTCGTCTTCAGCTACTGCATCGAATCCGGCGATCGCTGCTCTGAGACAAATGGGCCTGAACCTGACACAAGCTCAACTATCAGAAGTGCGTTTCACTTTGTTCTTCCCTAATGATTTTAGTTTCTTATTTTACTGCTTTCATTTTGGTCTTACCAGTGTTCAGAATTAAAATCTAAAAAATGATTATCCTTTTTGAGTTGTCGTCTGCTTTGCATCATCTGACGACTCTAACGACTGATCCAAAGAAATTACTAGCACTACAAGAAGCGTTACTCATGGTTTGTTGCCTTTCTTTTTATCACTCAGATCACTGGTTAAAAACTGATGACGACTTTCAAATATTAACTTTGAAATGCTGTGAATTTAGACTTTAATAGTGACAATATGAGCCACTGACTATGGAGTTTTACATATATTCTTGTTATAAAGGCCTATTTGCTTCCAAAGTGTAGAGTTTTGAAGTCTTGGAGCCTGTCAAAGAGACTCAATGAGTGTGATGGGTGAGACGATGCTTCTTGGTGCAGCTCGTTGCTAAAATTGTGGTCTTTGAAAAAGCTTAGGAGATCCGTTTTGGTCAAACCAATGAGCTATTCGCTTGCTGTGTGCTGTGTAAAATTGAATTGTCATCGTATGTCACGGTGATATAAAAAAAATGCCGTTTTCTATGTAAAGTAACTCAAAACGTACTGCTTGACCTCGCCATAACTTGTTCAATTTATGAGGTGCTCGTTTTTTCATCTTTCAGTCTTTTTTTTTTCATTGACGAAAGGTTGTTTTTTGAAGGATTTTGAGCATTTTCACAATCTCCTAAATACCTTTTGAAGAAAATCGACTGCAGAACTTGTCGTGAATTAGTGAAAGGCGTCTATAACCTTCTCCTTCATGAAAGTTCACTCTCAAGTATAAAACCTCAAGAAACACCTGTGCATTATTCATTCAGAAGGCTTTCAGTTTGTAATGGCCAATGTTTTTGAACATAATAGTTGATGAGTTTTGCTTGAACAGATCCTTACAGTAGTTCCACAGTAGGCGTTTTTTGTTGAATGAACACGTTTTCTCTAATAGCCAATGTTTAGCAAACTGTAACACAAAACCAAGCTGAGTTGGCGAAAAAACAACCTGATGGGAAAAAGAAAGCAGAAGAGGTAAAGGTTCTCCTTGCGGATTTTCTTTGTTTTTAGTATTGCTGTATCTCACTTCATTCTATGTTTGCAGGCGAAAGCAGTGGAACAGGAAAAGGAAGAGAAAAAGCGATCAAAAGAAGAAAAGAAGTTGAAAATGGTTCGTCATATTTCTGAGAATTTCTATTTTTACTAGAAAAAACCTAACGTTTTGTTTTCTTCTCAAACCAAACACGAGGTTTTGCAACGCAATCTTTCGCATCGATGTCGTATGATAATTTCTGATGTTTTCGCATAGAAACAAACAGAAAACATTACCTTGTAAGATTTCGAAAGCGTTTTGGTTTAATACCACCAATCCAACCATGAACCGCGGGGTGGAACGCATCGTAATCACACGTGGTACGAGACAGTTATACGACAATTATTTTGGTGCGAAAGATACATTACAAGTCTGTATAATCCCTGCCTGGTGGTCTATACTTGAACAACTTATTGAAAGACTCATAAAAGCCGTGAATGTTTAAGGTTGATTTTGAGTTTGAGGCAATTGAAATTTAGATTTGCTGGTCTTTTCTGAAGAAGTTAGGAAAATGTGGCTGACTGGGCTGGGTACTACCTGATCAATTCAGGCTCGCAAGAACACGAACCCGCAGCAGCGTCAGTTCGCAGAATAAACTGTGTTATGAAATATCGTATCTGGTTTGAGAAGAAAATAAGAAATCACTGGAGCATGATGAGGTCGATAGATAGTAGTCGGTTTTGGGAGCTATGTAACAGCTGACACAAGTACATCCAGACAGCTGAGAAAAGGGCATTGGCAATGTGCGCCAAGGAAAAAGCAATAGAAGAGAAGCGTCTGCGTTTGGAGGAGGAGAAACGTCAAAAACTAGCCGAGAAGGCCCGAAAAGCTGAGGTGGGACATAATCTTTTTGGGACAGTAACACTTCCGGTACCGCGTGTCCCATATATGCGGATATTGTTGCACAGCATCTTGGCTCAGCTGGATTTTCTGTGATAGGTGCGCGCCTCGCTTTCACTCTAGTGCTTATTTGATAAACTTCCTTCATTATTATTATTCTTATTCTATTTGTTTGATTATTCCTACAACATTTACCATTAACGGTACGATACTCTACAAAGAATTTATATCCCTTTGTGGACATCGCCGTTTTCGTCTGGCGAGCGGTGCGGACGGATACGAGGAGAGGCTACCAGCGCGCTCTCTAATGCTAGTGTACCAGTTTTCTGATGAAATTTATACTTTGTTAGTCAATAAATGTGATTTCTGTGCCAGTGACTGGTCAAATACGACGAACCAGACTTCAGTAAGGTAATTTTTCATCAAATATAGCATAACTACTCCATTTATAATCCACATTTTCCAAGAGCAAAACCATGTATTTATGAAGGTTGTATTTGTAGAACCTTTGTCGACTGTGATATTTTATCTAAGCTTAATCACAATTCTGCTTAGAAATACTTTTACAGAAGTCCTTTGAGCGATAATTTGATTAGTTCTGGCCAGTAACTCTATTAAGAATTGAAATCTAACTACATAAGTCCAAGATCGGCATGAATTAGAATGGACTGCGATTGCAAAACGTTGTTGTTTATTAGTATAACGTACTATGGAAGACTTCCCGCACAACAAGCTTATATTCAAGATCAAAGGCTTTCAAGCTATCGATTGCCAAGGGAAATTTCAAGAAGATAAAAGAAAATGTTGAATAACAGCTGGAATTACACTCCTTTCCTCAGGAGTGGTTTTTTCCCTTTGAAAAAGACAAGGTTTTGAGAATCATTTGCATTAATCTTGCTAAAAATTGTTCGTACAGAAGTCTCATCAGTGATATTATATCATTTTTTGATGGTAGCGTTCCTCTGAGAACCCGAATCTCCACTGGAGTACGCACCACTCCTCGTAACCGTCCCAACGGCGCGCCCATTTGAGGGCCTATATAACCATCGTTCGCGAAGGGATATTTCAGCAGCATACATTTTATAGCGTCTTCTCACAGCAATATGCACAAATACTTTTAAAAAAGGATCCACAGTGAACGATTTTATTCTTGATAGACAATTCATTGTGCTAATTAAGAAACAAGGGTGTTGTTTCAATTAGGAATAGCTCAACTGAAGTCTCTTCTGCCATAACCCATTTTTTGCTGATTATGACGAAAAGAGTAAATCTCATTAGAAAACAGTACGATTTTCATGCGAGCGCGTCTCGCAAGCTGGTCAGCCACGCCACATTCCAGAAAAAATCAACGTGGTACCGTAGGGACTGGCTAATTATCTTCTCTGTTGTAGTATAGATGAAATCTTTATATTTATGCCGATCCCTGTTTTCTAATGTTTACTTTCAAATTTAGGAGGAGCGTAAGAAACGCCTGGAGGAGCAGGCAGAGAAGGAACGGCTCATGAGAGAAGAAAGAGAGCGTCTCGCAAAAGAAGCTAGTTGTTATGTTATTTTTGTAACTTATGACTAAATGTATAAATATTGTGTTTTTCGAAACGTTCATGCCATATTTTTAATACAGGGTTAGATTTAGGCTGCTGAAAAGCAAAGGCAAGAAGAGGAGGAGCGTAAACGGCTTGAAAAAATTCGTATAAAAGTTGTAGGTTTCATGCAATTTTTTTCCTTTTGTATGTATGCCTTGTAAGTTTGCCTAAGTATCACTGTCAGTCTGAGTTTGAAAGTCAAAGTATTAATGTTGTTCTGACCCCACAATCAAATTAAAAACTGTTCGAACGCAGACCTATAAATGTCTCTGATGACACCAACCTTGTTATGTGTTAGCATGATAAGTACTGACGTTCCATGCAACGAATGCGTGCGTCTGTGAAGTTTTGTCCCATCTTTCAGGAACAAGAGAAAGCCAAGGAGCTCGAAAAGCAGCGACAAGCTGAACTTCGTGAGGTAGTCGGTTTGGCTCTCCACATTCGCTCACAAATATCCCAGTGTTCGCATGCTAGTTTTGTCCTCAGTATTTTTGAGCGTATTGCTTTTGTGATCCAGAAAAATGCAGGAAGAGAAGAAAGCTGCTCAACTGCTGGAGGAGGAGATTCTAATGGAAGAGGTTTCTCAAAATGATGTTCCACCTGAGTTCAAATTGGTGCTTGAGGTGAATATTTCGAACGAGAGGAGTTCATATCGATACGGCTTTTCACTTGACACTAGTAGTGTTGTATCGTATGAATTAGCGAATTGCACATTGTTTTCATTCTCTGTTGCATGTTGAGTCTGTGCACGTTTCGTTTCCTATTGCTAATGTCATGGTTGTTTATGTCTTTGATCTTCTCTCACTGTTCTGAAAGTTATGTATTAGGGCTTCTCTTAAGTTTCGGCACTAGAGGAATAAATACCAAATTTATCAACCAGATAAAGGATAAAGGAAAAAGCTCTCGGCGCTGATCAATCCTTGAAGGAAGCGCCATGCATTCGTCTTAAATTTTTAACTTCGCTTGAGGTGATTGAATGCATATCTTGCCTTTGCGATGACTCACGGTGGCCTCCCGCTGAACCAAGTCAGTGTTGCTTATCTTACCAGACAAGTCTGAGACCATTCTGGTACTGATTTACCGACCCCGGAGGGATGGATGGCTTGGTGAGCCTTGAGCGCGAGTCTGAGCCATTGACATCGACTGCGACGTAGAGCTCCTCTAACTACTGCGCCATATGCACTCTTTATCAGCCAGAGGGATTTAAAATTGCTCAAAATATGCAACATCATTCTGAACACATTTCTGCCATCTCTCAGACAACAAATTAATCCTGCTTTGTGCAGAATTTTGTGAGGTTTCTTTTGCTACCAAATCTTTTCTCATTTACACCGCATCATAGCCACTCAACGAAGCTTTTATCGAAAATTTCCTACTTTACGAATTCGCCCTCCTCCTTGAGCCTTGGCGGGGTTGATGTTCTCGAAGGAGGTCTGTGCACCGCGTCCCAAATCGTACTCGCAAAGCAGCAAATTGCGATAAAGTCTTCGTTGAGCGGTCATGATGTGGCAACCATGAACAAATTTGGTAGCAAGGAAGCTCAGAGAATCCGCCACGAAGCAGCATTGAGTTGTTGCCTGAGATATGTCAGAAATGTGTTTTGGCTGATGATGCATACTTTGAATAGTGTTGTTAAGCAATTCCAATTACTTCTGGCTGATAAATTCGGTATTCAATGCTCTAGTGCGATGACTTAGGATAAGACTTAATATTGCTGTGAAGAAGGCAACCAGGACAGAAATCTGATATTTGCTTATCTTCCATATTATCCATTGATACCTAAGCCTAATTTTGTGTAGCAGGCGGTTGAACGACATCTAATTTTATGTCGTTACGATTTTTTTGACTTATGACAACAGACGATAATTTTTGGGAACTATTTACAAAGCTGCAGTGATATTTATGGTGTATGTCCGCTACATGAAATTAGATCTGTAGTGGATGAACTATCCAATGTTAACGAAAAATTCTACGAAATAAACCACGGTCTCCAACATAGTGATAATGCGAATCACTAATAGAACATGTAGAGTCTATAAGTCAACTAAGACATACAGCGGTCACACAGCGTTTAACAGGTTCTCCGCATGGGGCGACCTTCTAGACGCTGTAAATTTGGTGGTTTTTGATTTAAAAAAAGAATAATTTCTGGATATTTAGAACATTTGAGGGTTGCTTTGTGAGTACCAGTTGTATGAGTTCTGCCAATTACAATATGTTGTAGTAGTCCGATATACAAGCCTTAGCCACTGCGAAGTGTTTTGCAGCCCCACAACTCTGCGTTGGATATAGTACCGAATGATTATAAAATTGTAGGAAAATATTTCTTCACGTTAGGATAAACTATCGCTAAGAGAGTGACCCATATAGAGGTCACTTGGGCCGCTAAAGGAGTTGGGTCTGGGTGTATACGTCCAAATGCTCCGTTATTTCTTAGCATATACCCATACATCTGACTCGAAATAATTAAGCGACGAAAAAAATCAGTATATGGTGACTAATAAGTGTAATTGCCCATTGCGCTTAACCGAATCAAATTTGTTTTGACGACATCATTCTGGGAACATGTGATGCTCATCGACTATATTTTAGCACTCTCCATTGATTTTCAATTTGGGTTAGATAGTTTGGGTTTTTCTCACTTGTAACTATGTTGGTGTGGTGAATGTCTATCCATTTCTTCACTATGGGTTATCAAAGCTTCAAAAATCCTCTAGTTGCTCGAAATTTTTTGTATTATAGGAGGAAGACGAGGCTGAAGCAAAGCGATTGAAGAAACAAGAGGAGCAGGTGGCTGCAGTACGGGCAGCTAACCTTGCAGCGCAAACGCAGCTTGTACATTCCACTACGACGAACAATCCGACGACAACCACAGTCTCTCATAGTACCTCTTCCGCTTCTACTGCTGAGAAGAAACCACTGCCTATGGCCTTACAGAAGTCACAAAGTAAGAACGTTTGAGACGGTTGCGTACTTCAGTCTGCAAAACTGCCTCGCACTGTTTTACTTAATTGTCAAACTTTACATAGACTTGAATGCAAACGATCTTGAAAATAATTTCATTTGTTCAATAAAATCAAACGTATAGATCTAAATAGAATTTGTTAGGTCTAATGAAAAGTGCCAAGTATCCCCACATCTTCACCAAGCGAAGGAGCTTTTCTTGTTCAACAACGATGAAGTTCGTCATTGCACACCAGTTATGTGCTATAATGGTCACGATGGGAGAGGAGGTAGCCAGGTGGTTGATGATGCAGGCCATTAGCAAGCAAAGTATTGGCCGACCCTTTCCTCCAATTTTCTCTTGCAGTTGCTCAACAAACGCCCTACGGAACGCCTAATCTCAAATTTCAGCGAGATTTGAAGACTTGCCCGATTAGTCAAGTACGTCATCCGTGATGAAGGCGAAATCATCAAGCTGCAGTCGAAATAACACGCGACTTGTTTGAAGACCTCTGGGGCGATGAATACGAGGAAAGAGCTGAAAGCTTCAAGTACTGGTATCCGCTTAATAAAGTGTGGTAACGAGTCGTATGAAGAAATGTTTGTAATGAACTAC
Source organism: Parelaphostrongylus tenuis (assembly GCA_019055375.1). Classification (NCBI taxonomy): domain Eukaryota; kingdom Metazoa; phylum Nematoda; class Chromadorea; order Rhabditida; family Metastrongylidae; genus Parelaphostrongylus; species Parelaphostrongylus tenuis. The sequence goes on along the minus strand of JAHQIW010006804.1, from coordinate 128,281 downwards.
TTCCTTTCTAAAGATTGCATTATTTCTATTTCCGAAATCGACAAAGCCTAGACTCGTAGTGATTTTTTGCAACGCAATCCAATAAACATCGGTACAAGCATGTTATCCGGGGACAAATGAACCCTTTCGCATTACAAGAATTTTTATAAAAACGTTAGTAATTATTCAAAAGCCTAAATCTCTGGCTAGTGCGCTACGTAGCCATTTTTTGAAATAGTTTTTTTTTTTTGTAACGCTGTAGCAGGAAGAAAACTCTTCTGCTCCACACACGCATATATTTCGCAAGACAAAATTGTTCTTTAAACCTATGAGTAGCCATTCGAGAGCGTAGGTTTCCACGATTTCAAGCTGTGCTTAATTTCTAGAACAACCGTTTCACTACAGTGTAGCAGGGAAAATAAGATTTAGTTTACAAACGCGGGAACTGATTTTCGACTAGTGTGTGGGCTGGGCATAGGCAAGGGTGGAGGGGTGGGAGCTAGTGCATGGTTTCAATACGGCGATCCATCAACTATGTTGGCGCTTTGCACTTGTGAAGTGCAGTTTTTGTTATTTAACTTAGGATTGTTTCTCCTCTTTGAAAGAGGCTTCAGATATAACGTATAACTCTGATACCACAAGATTTTCTCTACATGTATATATGCTTTCCGTGCTTCCAGCGAAGAAGTAGTTTTAAGTAAGAAGAAGTAGTAGTATGAGGCTGGGGTAAGACATAATTCTATTTTGAATGCCATTTTGTTGCGAAAGGGTTTTATTTTTTAAAATAAGAGCACATAACGTAGTAGCTAGTGATCTAAGCTTTCGAATAATCACTAACATTCCTATGAAAAATTCTTGCCCAGAAAAAAGGTCCTTTGTTCATTTGTCCCCGGATAATGTACATGAGCTAAAACATCTTTGAAAAGTATCTGCTCAACCCATCAATTAAGCCATTAGTGTATGTTTTCGCACCGTTTGTTCGACTTCCATAATATGATTTTATACCTAAACTAGAAGAAAACCTTGTCATCTTTCAGATACCACGCCAGTTGGGTGCTCGACCACACAGCAGTCAAACGTCGTTCCCAGTCCTGGTACATCTGTGATCAATTCCAGTCCTCAATATCCAAGCTCTAGCAGCTATGGATTTCCTGTGAGAGCACCTCATAAATGACTTGATTCTTAGCATTTTGTGTAATTCTATATCTCCTTTAACACACGTTTTATCGTACAGACTTGCCACAGTGGTAGTAGCGGTGCAACGATGTCGCCACAATGTATGATGTCCATGACGCCACCCCACAGAAGTCCTGCTGTTCAGCAACAAGTAAGGATTTAGTTCAGTTGTTTGCTACATCCACTGCGGAAATGTCTAAGCGCTCGTTTTCTGATTCCATACAGTCGTATTTCGATACTGGGTTCTCTTGTATCTGTGGGTAGTACTTTCAGGTTGTGCGATCCCCTCAACCATATCAACCAGTGAGATCTCCTTTTTCGTCTGGGCAACAAAACGCTGCGTAAGTTTTTGATAAAGAAGGAGCATGCTTTCACTATATCAGGTGTCTAAATTCCAGAGTGAATCGCAGTCCTGCAGTTCAACCACTGCAGTATTCACAACCAGTCAATCAACATCAGTCTCCTGTTGCTTTCGATCAGGTAAATATTGGTTTGTAATAAATCCCAAGACCGACTATCTATTAACCTCGGTATAGTTTGAATAAATGAGTATCTTCTTCTCTTTAGACGTTCCGCGGTGTTATTGATATTTTTTATTGAATATTAGCGAAGCATACAACAATAATGTTGGTAATGCAGCTTGAATATACAATATTCGAGGTGGTTATCGTTTTGGCGGGTCGTTCTCTTCAGAGCCTGGAAAGATCATATTGATCCACAATCCACTAAGCTAAAACCTCCATAACCCTAGCAGAAAACGTTAGAAATGAATTTGGGATCGCATAGTAGACGCTTGATTTCAAAACACTCACCGTTTTGATGTTTTTGGGTCTATCAATTATTCATTCAAGACCAGCCACTTAGGGTCAGTGCATCAATGGGCTGTGCCTAAAAAAACCTCAACCAGACCTCAAAGATCAGTCTAAGGTATGTTCGAGGTCACGCGTAATTGCGAGGCGCTCTTTTTTTCGGTTCATTTTTGGGCATTCGATATGTATCCCAAAGGCTCTAAGGTTTTACGCGCAGATGTTCTTGATTCCTGAGCAAGGATCGTGAATTTGACGCCGAACATTACTCCTGAAATAAATCCAAAATTTGTTTCTGACGTTTTCTGCTAGGGTTATGGAGATTTTGGCTTAGTGGATTGTGGATCAATATGATCTTTCCAGGCTCTCAAGAAGGCGACCCGCCGAAATGTTAGCCACCTCGAATATTGCATATTCAAACTGCATTTCTAACTGTATTGTTGTAAGCTTCGCTAATATCTAATAATTAATATCAATAACACCTCGGAACGGCTAAACAAAAGAAAATACTCATTTATTTAGATAATGGTTTTTTTTTGAATGAATCAACGGAAATAAATTGACGTGAAATGTACTTATGGTTTTGATTTAGAAAGGGCCGTCCTTCATGCAGTCACAGTCGCATGCTACACCTCATCAAAATACTTTTGGTTTCGGAATGCAGCAGCAGCTCCAGAGACAGCAACAGCAACACCAACAGCAACAACAGCAGCAGCAGCAGCAACAGCAGCATCTGCAACATCAGCGCTTGCAGCAGCAACAACGGCAGCAACAGCTACAGCAGCGGGAGCAGAGTTGTCACGTGCAAAACCAACCTGTGCATCGTCAACCTCATGCGCAGCATCCAATGTCATTGCATCAATCTGTGCAACAATCACCTCAGTCAGCATTACCGCAGCGGCCTGTTTTGGAGCAGTCCTTGCAAACTCAGCGGCAATCCCAGCAATTACACCAACATCGTCAGCCGCCGAAGCAGCAACAAATGCAGATGGAGCAGCAACAGTCGGTCAGCGCTGTACGTTTGTTCATTTGTCTAAACAGTTGCTTAGGTCAGCGCGAACAATGGAAAGTAAAGACGAAATTTTTTTCCACGAGGTCATGATCACTTACGTAACGGCTTCCTGAAGTTTGTCAATGCTTGCTTGATTTTATGAAGAACAGCTGTGTTGGTCTTAAACTAAGCATGTTTCGAAATATGCATAGATTTTGGAAGTTCTTGTGTGATCAGCAAAGATATCTCCCTAGTTCTTTATTGAAGTAGTAAATACCTCTATGCATTACCAGCTCTCTTCAGTTCGATGACTGAGATTTAAAAGAGAATGTACCAAGGAATGGACCAGTTTTGCTAATGCTGCTTCTTTGGGATAATTTTCGAAATCTGAAAGTGATCCGTCGATCACCGGAGTTCGGGACTTTATACATTTGTGAAAGATTTTTTGTTTTGTCGCATCTGCAATTCATATATATGTATATGGGAGCTCCGTGGCCAAGTGGTTGCGACGCTCGTTTCACGCGTAAAAGGAACCCTACTCCTCAGCTCTCTGACAGTTAACAACGGACGTCTCACGGAACGCCACCCGGGGATATCCTCGAGATAGCAAGAAGACGCGCTAATCAGTATTCCACGACGTTCAGCAAGAACACGAAGAAACGAATTGAATATTAGATATACTGGGATCCGCCCAACGAAAAAAAAAAACTGTGAAACAGATCAAACAAGTGATAAAAGAGTATATATGTGTGTATTTGTACATATATATATGTGTATATCATATATAATGTATATCACGTACAAGCATAATTGGTGAAAATATCTGATAATAAAATATTATTAGTACATGTATATATATATATATATATATATATCCATACATATATGCATATATACACGTACATATGCATATATATGTATATATGCATATATATATATATGCATATTCTTTATGAAACTTTTCATGACCACAGCTTTCGTTGAATGACAAAGAAGTTCAAGTTTTTGTACATATCAGTAGAATGGCGAAGCTGGAAACATAAACGATATTCGGGGGACACTGTCCACAATCTTTTTTTTTCATTTGCTTTCGTATTCTTAATTCGAGCCGCGTCACAATAACCTTGAAGAAATATATGCTGATAAGCGGAATCTCGCTACGATAAGTCACGAGAACTGTTATCCTATAGACGATTTGCAGATCTTAACATTTTTTGTTGCAATTGATGAACTTCACAATTCTGTTGATTTTGTGCTGAAAGAGGCCATTACTTTGCATCTTCGTCGCATAGTGATCAATCTATATTATCGAAAGACTTCATTATTTTATCCATAGTTATGCACTTTTATGTTTTATAGTTATCTTGATAGCAGTATTTTTTGAATTCTCAATCTTCTGAACCAGGATGTGAGCAAAAAATCGTCTTTCAGTCTGGACCGTATCAAAGTCAAATGGTTCATCAACAAATAGCGGATCCACAGCAGCATATAATTCTGCAACAGCAACGAGCGCGGGAAATGTACATGTTGCAACATCAGCACCAGCAGTTAGCACTGCAGAGACAACACAACAACAACAACATCAACAACAGTTCGCTATGCAAACCCAATCTCCACATACCTTTCAGATGTTACAGCAGCAATCGGCATACCAAAGTGATGCGGTAGGTTATTGTTTTAAATCATAAAAGGCCTCGGAGCAATATGATGTTAAGGGCATTTAGAACGAGGCTGTTGTTAGTGTAATTCATTGAATACAATCCAATACATCAGCGAATATACAGCGCGCTTCGTTAAACCCTCTGGTTTCTACGTCGATTTTTTGCCCAGCACGCGATGCAGTCAACTTGCAGACGGGCCCGTTACCATAACCATCACCATTTTGTAGTTTGGTGATGAATTAAGACTTAACGCCACTAAAGAGGATTTCGTAATCGGAAAGGGAAAATTTCCACTAAAAATGTAAGGCTACCAGAGACGAAGGGCTCTGCCCGACTGACGAGCTGCTCAAGGCCGAACACGTGTTTCGGGCTGTACATGGACCCACTATTAGACCATATGTTCGCTCAATTAATGTTTTGAAAGTACTGTTGTATTATGGCAGCGCCAATTGAGGCCTTCGATAAAAACGTATTTTTTGCTTTGCGAAACGTTTCTGTTGTTTATTGATGGCTCAAATCAAGTGAATTTCAATGGCATGTTTAATTTCTCAAATAGCTTATTTTTGGCACCATACCAGTCAAAATAAGATTTTGTTTCTCATTCGAAGATTTATCACTGGATAAAAGTTTTGATGTAATGGACTTTCAATCGTTAGATAGGGAAAATCTTGCCAGTCATAGTGGTATATTTGGCTTTCGGTAAGGACTTCTTCGAGCTTTGTAACGAGCGAAGGAATACTTGGTTTCACTCTCAGTGAGCGCTTGTAGTCATTCTTTCGGCCCTTTTCCCGAAGAAGTCCTTTTCAAAAGCCAAATAAACCATTATAATCGGTAAGATTTCCTCTGTTTAACGATTAAAAGTTGATTACAATTAAACTTTATCCAGTGGGAAATCTTTGAATGGAAAACAAAATCTTATTTCACTGGTACGGCGCCAAAAATAAACTATTTGAGAAATTGAACATGTCATTGGAATTCACTTAACTTGAGCTATCGATAAACTACAAAAACCTTTTGCAAAGGCAAAACATACGTTTTACCGAAGACCTTAAGTGGCACTACAATAATAGAACACTAGCGATTTGAGATTCAATTAGTCAGTTCTTAAAACCGACTATCTGGTAACCTCGACATGCTTCAACAATTCCTTATTTTCTTAAACCAGACACGAATTGTTACAGCAATCTTTATCCAAACAGCTGACGTTTCGGCAGTCTTGCTTTCTTCAGAATCTGGAAAGATCAGGTTGTCTATGACAATTTTTCCGGTCTCTGAAGAAGACGAGACTGCGGAGAACGTCAGCTGTTTGAATAAAGATCGTTATAACACCTCGTGTCTGGCTTGAGCAGAAAATAAGAAATTATAATTTGTTAAAAATGAAATTTATGTTTTGCGATACAATTGTACATTGTAAATCCTTTTTCGAAAATGTTTGTGTATACTGCTGTGCGAAGTGGTTTTAAATTGTATGGCGCTTTTAAAATAAATGTTTGTAGAGTAATGTGAAGTTGCTAGACGTGAATGTTGCAAAAACCAAATAATAGAATAAGAATGAGAATAAGAATAATAGATAAGTACCGATCTATATCGAGTGTGCACCCATTACAGTAATCGTTACTAAGCAGAAACGCGGCGCGTCAACTGTTTATCACATATCATAGATGTCATACCGAAGAGGTTATATTCTTCATGTCCCCCATTGGTTTGCGTCTTCCCTAGCGGTGCCTGGTGAAATTTCCGTTCTTGATAGATTGTGACTCCTTTTAGTTCACCTTACATTATAATATCATAAATCTTCTAAATCGTTTTGATGACGAAAACTGGACTTCTTTAAAATCCGGGAGAATTTATTCCTCTTTTCTTTGTAAATGTTTCTTTCAGCGGCATCATGAAATGCAGCAGCACCATTTGAATCAGTATGCCCATCATCAACCGCCGAACCAAGATATGTTCCGTTACTAGCGGGTAACTGCTAGTGCAACATCCTCATTATACATAGTCAGTATTGATGGCTTTAAAAAGTAAGCGTTATACAAACGCTGGATAAGTATTCTTCGATTCTAATGTGAACTCAAATGGGTCGTATTGTAATGTACAGCACCATGCGGTTGAATTAGTTTGTGTGTTTCACTTAAACCAAAGATGTCTGTATAAATTTCCGTTATCTACTGACGTTATCTCATAAGTTCTTTTGACCTAGTTTGTATGTACGACCTTATGATTTTCTTTTCTTGTCCAGCTTCTGAGTGTATTTCCTATTTTAATCTGATGACGAGTATTTTGTCTTTTTTGTAGCACTAGTTCATCTTGTATATATTCCTCGTTCGTGCAACGAAAGGTTCAATTCCAGTTAAACTGCCGTTCTAGCTTTCGTGCCAGCGTTTAGTTGCTGTCCAAAAATAGGTATTCTGTACTTTTTTTAGGATGGGTTTTTTTTTCAAAAATAAGTACTGTGTGTTCTCATTAGCTGTTATTTATAAAACAAAGCAAATTTATAATGTTTATTCAAATAATGTTCATAATAAACTCCGTAGTACAAGAATTTTTCGATGCGGAAGATAAACTATACTCAAATAACGTTCGCTTTTGTTTGTTACGCAAAAGATTTACAGATTTGTAGGTAGACCGACTATCGGTTAACCCCGGCATTAGGTTGAGGAGAAAGTTCCCGGAATCTGCCCATAACTCTAACATGTTCGCATGTTTTATATGCGATTTTCACATGGTTTGAAAGCTCGTTTTCTTGCGCATCGATTGATATATAACTCTTCTATACTGCCGCAAGATGGAACTGAACCGCGAACAGAAACGACTGTTGATGCTTCATGAGTACAAAGTGGGCACAAATGCCGCTGACACTTCGTCGAATCAATGAGGCATGGGGCGAAGGAACTGTTGGAAAGACAGCTGTCTACGATCACTTCAAGGAGTTCAAGGCAGGAAATGAGGGTCTGTCTGACAGGCCAGGCTTCTTCCGGTCAATGGAACACTTTCTGCGAGACCAGAAGTTCAATAACACGGGCGAGGTCGGGGAAACTCTTCGAAATTTCTTCAACTCCAAGGACACTGTTTTCTACTGCCGCTTGGTCTTCATGTTGCCAGATCTGTGGCTGAACGTTATCGACTCAGAATGAGTACTTTGACTATTGAATTGTCTTTTGTTCGAACTTAATTGATGCATAAATAAAGTTTTATAAGCAAATTCCGGAAACTTTCTCCTCAACCTATTATTCAAATAACTCCTTGGTTTTCTTGTTCAGTAGATACGAGGTTGTTAAGTTGACTATTTACTCAGTACAGATGAGCACTAAAATACACGTGATGGTGATAGCATACTCAGTCAAGCACTCTCATAACTAAAGTAGAACTTTTACGTGTTTTATTGTTGTTTTATGGTAAAATACACGTAACGGTGATGGCTGACGTATGGTAAAACAACAATAAAGCGGTACGTCAGCTGTTCTACTTTGGTTATGAGAGAGTACTTTACTGAGTGTTGCATATTAGTATGACTCTTTCAGGGTATGAAGAAGACGACAAAGCCGGAACGTCAGCCATCACCATCACGCGCATTGTACTGTTCATCTGTCTGAATGAATCGTCATCTCAACAACCTCGTATCTGCTAAATAAGAAAATCGCGCAGTCATTCAACTCACTTTGAAGTAACCACTTCATGAGTGAATCTTGATAGTAAGAAGCACTTGAAGCCAGAAGTTTTTCTTCTCAAGATGGTACGAATTATTTGTTCAAAAATGGTGTTTCAGTTCTGATTTTTTATCGCATAAAGAAGTAAAGACAGCTAGGACAATTTCAGAGAGACCCGATCGTTTAAGAATGCTCACTTTACTGGCTTGAGAGGTGTTTGGAATACATGGTTGTCCAGAAGTAGGTGCGATTAGTTTATTGACTGAGCAAGGATCCCTCAGTGAACTGCTTCAATCTATGCTGGCTGCGCAACCTTTGGTCGAACGTCGTTTTGTTAGAGAATTATGCCTTTTCTGATGGGTTTGTGTGGATATGGACACTGTGACTTTTTAGGACGGCATCTATCTTGTGATCCTACTTCTATGTTGGGGGAAGGGGAGGAGTAGCTCAATGATTAGTGATGAAATGTATTAGGGAGTAAGATGATAAGCAAGGATCTGGTTCGATCTTTTATGCCAACTCTTTCTTATAATCAATTAATGAGTGCCTTAAGTACTTAACTCAAGTGCCTCCAAGACTGTAACGAGAATCGCGTCGGTCAATATTCTACGACATTTATGAAAAAAAAGCGAAATCCTCACGCCGCAGTTAGAGCAGCAGGTGAAATATGCGGAGGCTTTTTTCGAGGAAGAGGACGAGAAACGAATTACACGAAAGAAATGCTTATATTCGTGTAGTTAGATTGCGATTTGAGTTGTATAAGATAAAAATAAACTTTTCTGTTGTGGTTACTTCGACAAAATTGCAGATTTTATGTTATGCTGAACTCTTATTATAAAATTATGTTGACGTTTTCATATTACGTCATATGGCATGCGCTTTCATTACGCATCGAAAGGCATGGAGAAAAGAGTCGCGCTTCTAATGGTCGTTAACAAGTACCGCCCGTCTACCGCTGAAATTGAGGCTTTTCGAATTGTTGGTTACCAGGGATCGTTTTAGTCGTCTTGATGAAGTCAGGCAGCCTCACCCTAATCGACTTGTTCTATTCTGACCTGCACGTCCCAATGTGGCGTTCTTGTAAATCCACTTTCCACGTTTGGAATCTCGAGTGGTCGTAAAGAATGCATAGTCTTCAAGAAGAACTTTCCCACTTCCATATAAAGCGTTTCTTCTTTCTTCATAGTTTGATGTTGTTGCGTAAACAGGAGATGGTCAAAGGTATATTGACGCACATCGTTTCAACCGTAAACGTCGCAATCGCACTGTTAACTGTTTGAATGAATCGGTGTTTGAAGTCAACCTCGTTATGACGAGAAACGAACGCCGTATCACCTCACCATCGCATGCTCCGAGAAACAGCTTTTCTGGTGTAGTGGGCAGTATGAGATGAGTGGCGTCTTTTGTTCTCGTCTCACCCAAGCCGATCACGTCGTACCATATCCTTCTTGCCTGTGATACTGGGTCTTCTTTAAAGGATTCGTATGCAAGTGTACTTGTGTTTTAGCTACAGTTTGTCACTTTTGTCTATCTCGATTTTGGTAGCCTAGTTTGTCCTTGAGATTTTAGCAACCTCTCGGTACTCTCCTTCCGACGTTGCCGTTTCGGGGATTCTTTCGGGCTCAGGGGAATAAGACATGTTTTCTTTAGTATGTATAGCTTTTATATCTAGCGTACAGTTCGTTAAGTTCTAAGCGCGAGAGCTGAGTTTTCACGGGTAGCTTGTTAGTATTTTCCACAGAAACAAGTGGAGCTTCTTCTAAGGATGTCACTCCCAACCGCCTCCCATTAGATTCTGACATGTCTGATTGTAGGCTTTTGACAAATGTGACTCCAGAAAATAAAGTACGCCAAATTGGCACTGCTGAAACAAGGAAACCATCTCTCGGGTCTTACTTCTCAGGAAGCACATGGTCGCTTTTGCATCGTGTATAATTCCCCTATCTATCACCAGAGGCACGTCACGTGGCTTCGCGACTAACCCGGCAGAAATCCACATTATGCGGGAGAATTGTGGTTCTGTCCAAAAAGCTGGATAAATCCTGATTTATGATGGTTCAGGGAATTCTCTTCTTGAGTTTCGTTCCCTGAATTTTGCTGTTTCTCCTTCTTTTCTCTACGAGTTGCTTATTTGTGAACACGCGCATGCTACGACGCAGGGTAAATTTAGAAACAATGGCTGCATCGGTTGGAAAAAAAACTTTCGATTTACTTTGACAACGACTCTTGCTAAACGACAGCATTACCAATCAATAATAGATTCTTTTATGATTTGACTAACACCACGGCGTTAATAAATAAAGTTTAATCGGCCTACGACTAGGCGTCTTAGCCTTTTTTCAGAGCGAATGATTCGAGTCGATCCGCTGTCGCTCGACCTCCTTCTAGATCTTTGTCTTTGAACACATTAGGATTTGCCTAGTGGGGTTGTCCATTCGAGTGGTGCTCCACCGAAGATATTTGGCTCGAACGACAAGGAAAACGAAAATTCATAGCGAGGACGAGCGACAGTAGACTATCGACTTGATTTTTCGGTTCTGAACAGAGGCTAAGGCGCCTCGGCATAGGCCGAATATTATTCTTTGGTTTAGTAATGAATCAGTGATATCGTCTCTTCCGTCGTAACGCTCTCTTATATGTGAATCCCACTTTGAGCGTGAGAGGATGGTTCGAGGAGTGGAGAATCTGAGAAGATTGAGTGGTATAAAAAGTCCTACCTCAGGCAGGAGTCAAATCCACGTTTCCTTTCCGGGGAGGTACATAAATTACTGAATGAGAATCACTCTCAACGAGCTAGGTCATTATGATAAAATTACGCAGCCGTTCAATCTGTTCAAACCACTATAATCACTGGGAACCGATGCAGTGCTCTCGAAATGTTTTCTTTGCCCTATCATAGTAGTGTAGTAGCAATTGAGTGTAGTAGCACATTGTAAAGATCAATTTCTTTGTGGCAACGTCTATGAGGTCGTCTGGAAGGCGTTGACCTCATTTTCGTTATTCTCGATTTTGAAGCATTGGTGGTAAAGATAGACATTTATTCACAACTTTTTGATCATAGTTTGCTGAATTCAAGACTTTAGTTGCTTAGAAAATCTGATATCCACTGAGAAATTAGTGTTGATCGTTGTCTTGAAGCCGTGCCTCATCTACCAAAGATATTTTCGTTGAAAATTCTTCTGCAGTATCTTGTACAACTTTTTATGCAGGATATTACCAACTCTGCTCTGCAGCTTCACTAGTCGTTGCTATGGAAGATTGAGATTCCAGCGTGTCTTGCGCTGTAAGTACAGAATTCATCAAAATTATTCTAGTTTCAGGTAGTCCAAAATGGTCCCGAGATTTCAGCAGCCTCCCTGTCTCGTCTTAATCGCCTACCATTTTGAAGGGTTTCGAGATCAGCAGAGCGAGGCCATTTGTTTCTGTGGTTGCTGTTGGGAAATACTCTAGGGAACATGGGTGTCCTGGTAATGTCATCTGGACATAGCACGCGTACTTTTACCGTTTACATCGGAATAGGTAAAGATTACAGGTTGAGGTTAACACGAGCCACCTAATGTCATTTTTGTAGTATGTAGTCTACATACACTAAAGCATATCCATTGCTGCATGAGTCAATTTGCAAAGCTCCAGTTGTGGAAAGCACAAGTGAATCTAGTTCCCCATGGATGAGGTAACCAGTGCTCGTTTCGAAAATTATGAAGAGTACTCGAGACCGAAATACGCAAATGCTACCATGTTTTTGTTCCTATTTCTTCATTTACATATTTCGCACCGCTTTAGTAAAATTTTCTCATCAATCGTTCCAAATTGATTGGTGGCTGATACTTTGTTGGCTATTCTTAACAGAGAATGAGCGCGGTGGTAGTGGTCCCCTCCACTGCGCAGATGCTCAAGGAACCCCCGCACTGCTCCAATCCTCTGTGGCTCCAACAAACCTCTCATCTTCCCGAAGTCGATAAATTAGCACCAGACATGCTTAGGACTAAATCATTCTCTCTCTCTAATCCACTTGGGAAGACTCCAGCTTAGCTGTGTTGAATTTCCAGGCAGGATCGACTGAATCAGCATTTAACATCATTTGTGGTGAAGGCAAAACTCCTTGAGAGTGGCGAATCCGTACGCAAAAAGTTCCAAGACCTTCCTAGGTGTTCGTTTTAGGAAAAAGAATCAAATGCGAGAATTCCTGGAATTCGCACAGAGCGATACATATTATGCTGCGTTGTGTAATAGTAAGAAATTTAATCTGTCGTCAATATAGGATGACATTCGCCGCCGTCCGAAAGGACGAGTTGTCATCCAAGTTGTCCATTTCATGTCCGAACGCTTTGAACAAGCACAGATCCATCACGTTTGCCACCACGACTCCAACGAATCCAGGCCGCTTGTGAAGTGAGTGATGCATCGATCTCCTCCCGACAGAAGCCGTGAGGGTGTGGCGGCATCGGCGCTGTGTCTCGTCTGTCCGGCCGTCCGTCACCTATATATAATACAAATCGTAGGCTCTGCACTTCGGCAATACTTTGCTGCATCTATCAGCCAAAAAATAATTGGATTTTGGCTCCATTATTTTGCATATTGATTGCGTTCTCGGCGCAAAATACTCTTCGTCGTTGCCGAGCGATAGGATTTTCGAACATCTCTTTGCGTTCTCGACAACTTTTTTCTGTAGAAAGTCTGCTTTTGATGGATGGCCATCAAAGACTCGATGGCAGATATCATTCAATTTTGAGTGCTTATGACCACAGCAGTCTTTTATCTACTTCTGCCTACTCCGAATAGCTTGTAGCATATTACTTTTTATCTAACTTTCAGGGTTTCTCAAATTGCTTACATGCTTATCATTTTTTATTGATGATTCAGTTTATTAGATCTGCTACCATTTTTTTGTCATTTCTTATTCTGGTCAGAAGCCTTTCATTATCAGCAAGTGTTTGCTTATTCATGAAAACAGTTTTAATCGTCTGCTGAATACTCAATTTATTGTTACATAGAAGTCGTTGGTTCTTGATGCCGCCGATGTCCCTTCCTTAGCGATGGTTAACGGATTAGAGGTCTTAGAATAGAGTTTACTCTTCGTAGCCTCCAACTTAGGCGAATTTGGTTTTGATGTTTTAAATCTTTTGTCCATTACAAGAGTAATAGAAGACCTTAGAAGGAATGGCAGTTCTTCAAACGGGTTCATCTTTGAGTGGGCTCGGACTACTTATTTTTATAGCTTTCTAAGAACCTTAATAGAGTTACATCCTGACAGCATATCGAAAGCCTTTCATGAAGTTCTTTCATAGATACTTATACAGTGTTTCGGCCTTGCAGCCTCGTCAGTTGCACAGTCCTCTTACTTAGAAGAGTCTTCAACGAACTTACTACAACGCGTGTAAAGTGAAAATTCACTTCAACCATGGATAACATATCAGTGCATCTCCAATGACATGATAATTGGGCATTGCTGTGATTAAGTGTAGAAGTGCTATATCAGACCTCATGAAACGCTTAAAATATGCTGTTAAGATGTATTAATTTTAAGCGAGGTCCTAAAAAACAGTCGAATGAAACGGTCTTAATAAAGATGTCTGAAAAGTTTAGTAGTTTACCAGTGTGAGGTGCATTACAATCATTTGTCGTCCTGATGGGCTTTCTTTGTTCCGAAAACTTCTTGCTAGTGTCGATGGGGTGTCCAAGTTTGGAGGTTGAATTCGCAAAACCGCCCGAGTTGGAGTCTTTTTATTGAGTTCAACATTAATTTGTAAGCATATCGTCATCTATAGAACCTTTATCGAATTTAAAGGCAAAAATTTTTTTAAGCATCCTGCATCTTGCCATTTTGGCATAATCAAAATAATTTTCATGCTTTCATCTGAAATTAGGTCGTCATATAGTTACGATCAAGCTTTAAAGAGAAAAACTATTCGTTAAGTAATCATCACTTTCTGTCTATAGAGATTTCGTTGATCTCTACGGTTGATGCTTTCTTAGGCGATTCCTATAATTAGCATCAATATTCCTTGTTACTGGAAACGTGCTTTATGATGAAATTGGAGGCACTTTGCAGACAAGATCTTAGCGAGACGATAACAGTCTCCAATCCCTAACTTCCTAGCTTAGCAATTCTGCATTTTCCCCTAAGAACATTTCATAGTCCGGCGTTGATGTGCTCGACAATAAATTGTGGCTTCTCCTATAGGACACGGCACTAATAGTAAAAACACAACTTTTTTATTCGCGAAACTAAACAAAAGCAATGGAGTTCCTCAATCTGAGATGATCTTTGCTACCACAACTTTGGAATTCAATTTTGATCAATTCAAATCAAAAACTTATTTACCTATCCATTTGGTCGATAAGTTTCCCTTTTTTGAAATTGAGCAATCATCCATTTTCCGTTGACAGATCGTGTTCCCCTAAAATTCCATCGACAAGGGAGGCTCAATTTTTGCAAAAAAAATTCTGTGCAAAAAATTAATTGTTTGCAAGAAAGACGGACATACACGCGCACTTTTCGGTAATGAATATTTTTTCACTATTTGTCTTTATTTTTCAAAGAATGAAAGTGAGTAATGATCTCTAGAATCTACTAAATTGATGACGTCACTAAATATTACTGAAATTATCAATGAGTATTAGTTTGCAGTATAGACCGCCCTCATTTGTGGCGTTCTAGGGTGAGTGGTTCTAAAATAGTGTGCTTTTAGCTTTGTCTTTTTCATAAAATCATCTCGCTTTGCGCCTAGTTTGTTGTTCGCTCTGAATTTTACAATTTCGAATTGAAGAGTTAATGCATTCATTCGAGCGGTTCTGTTTTTGTCAGCTTCGTGAGTCCCGTGTCTGCTCAAAACCTCTAGCTATCCCATTCATCTTCCTGTTTACGTGATTTCACCTCAACGTCACTTTTATTGAGGTAGACCGTGCTATTTCAGTTCTCATATGGTCGATGTCTAGATGGTTAGACTGCATGCGTATTATCAAACGTCGCTAGAAAATGGCCAGTTTTGAGTGCACATGTGCATTCGCCAAAAAAAATCCACATTCGCCTTGACTTAATGTGCTTTTTTCCCTATTCCCTCGCTATTTTATTAGTCGCTTCTCTAAAGCGATTATTGGCCTGTGTTTCTCGCCAAGCTGAGCACCATGTTGTTCATCTTCGTCGACGTTGGCAGCAACGCGTGCACACAAAAAATCGAACGTCCCATTCCGAACGTCTGGTCGAACAAATCCTACGGCTGTTTGCTCTGCCAAATTCAACGAGTATGATGGATAATTAGCGAAAGTCACTCAACTGGTAGAGTTAAGAGTACTATTTAGATTCTTTGAAGGTTCGATATTGTCATATTTTCACGTCTCAAGAGAATCTCCATCTCACATATATTTTCTTGATTTAGAAAGTTTTTTTCCCTAAGGGAATTGAGTGGTGAGTAAAAAGCTTCCTCAGGCGGGAATCGAACCCACGTTTCATCCTATCCGGGGACGCGTGCTCTACCACTACACCACTGAGGCACATTTGCCCGACCACTCATTCTTCAACATCTCAATGTTAGCTATCAGCCATTGATAGCATTGATTGCATTGTCATTGGCTGATAGCTACGGGAAGTTTTGAATAGTTGTGAAACTCTTCATTATACTTCTTCCTAATATTGTTCGAAAAAGTGGCATGAATGAATTTTTATTATCACAATACCTTCGAATAGAGCTCATGTGGCGCAGTGGTTGGAGGTGCTCTGCGTCGCTCACGAGGTCAATGGTTTGATTTAGCGCTCGTGGCCCACCAAGCCATACATCCCTACGGGGTCGGTAAATTGGTACCAGATTGCTCTCAGACTTGTCTGGGATGATAAGCAGCACTGACTCGACTCATCGAGAGGTCATCGCGAGTCATTGTAAAGGCCCGAAATGCATTCAGTCATCTCAAACGAAGTTAAAAATTGGAGACGAAAGCATGGCGTATCCCTCAGGGATTGATCAGCGCCAAGAGCTTTATCCTTTATCTTTAAAACCTTTCAATCGACCAGTTTGAAGTCAAAAAAATTTCAATATAGCCTGATGTTTTAAGCCTTTCACAAGTCTGTTATGGCACTTCCAGTGGTAGACGTACGTTTCTGCGTCCTCGCAGGCCTTATCAGTATCACATGCCTTACGGCTGCTCCTACTACTAATAGCAGAAGCGAGGAAGACGTATCACCTAGACGAATTTAAATGATATCACTTGATCTTGTTTTCATACCAGCCGTATACGATCAGCTGAAAATCAGTCTGACCCGCAACAAGTGATATTAATTCACGTCGTCTATACTGATACATCTACGACGCCACTGCTACTAGTACTGGGGATGAGCCGCTAGGCATGTGGTACCCATGAGGCGTGCCAGAACGCCGAAGCGTATGTACACCACTATAGATGCCAAACCAGACCACTCAAAGGCTTAAGACATATTAGCGGTCTATACTGAATTGAATTTTCTTATCATTGTCTCGAATGACTTCGATCAGTCGCAATCCATGCATGTGAGTCTGGAAATCCTGATCTTTTCAACACAGCAGTGGGTATGATTCCAAACATCTGTACTTCTTATCTGGTCAACATTTTCATGAGAAAGACAGTGTTTATCAAATTAAGTGATTGATACCTTTATTGTTAATTGTATATACCGAAGCTCTTGGCAATTACATCAAGCATTCTGCGTAGTGGCTTATTTTGGATATCGCCTTGATGTTGATGAATACGCTGCTGATCTTGCTCGTTTCGAACTTACTAAGTTATTGTTATGACATAAACCGCTTCAGCGCCACTGCTCACGAAGCCTGACGGCAGCCGATTCAAGCAGACTTTGTCATCGATGCTTTCATCATCGCTTTTGGCACTCACGTGCTTAGGGAGCGGTTTGTCGATTAGAATTTAGGAGTCGAGGACGAAGGGACTCAAATGAGCAAGTGATCGCCATGGTTTTCTCTCCAAATCGTTCTCACATTTTAAATTTCCAGATGACCTCTGATTATACCTTTATTTCGAGTGTTTTATCAAGACCACGCTCAAATTTCAATATATCTCATTATTATTATTTGAGCCAACATGTCATGTGGTCTGATAATTGGTTGACTCACTTAATTAATAATTTCACTTGACATGCAATGTAAAATGCTCGCCGTCGCCTACTCTTACTGTAGGGGTTGAGCGCCCCAAGAGTGTGGCTGAAGAAGAAGAATACTGCCCTACTAATGAGACCGTCAAGGTCGAAATACGTGCGTCGGGCTCTATAAGTCAGCCCATTAACAGACCACATAACATGTTAGCTCAAATAGTAATTATAAGATATATTGACCTCTGATAATTTTCTCTTTCTCCGCTATTTTTCGTTTTGCTTAGCTACCCTATATCGGAGCACATTGGCTTTTCACTTGTTTGGTTTGATTGAGCTCACTCAAAGAATCATACCTCTCTAATCGAGTGCTTCTTCACAGGCATTGCTGCTGATGAGTACCGGTAGGACGAAACAGGCGCCTGTATAGCACTTAGATCTTAATGACCCAAAACATGTTATATCCCTACTCAAAGAAACGGAATTACTGTGGAAATCGTTGGAGCGAGGAGCCCTCTTTACTTTTCTTTCTGAATTATATCCCATTAGAATTTATGCGGTTTGTACTATGTGCACTTTGTGAAACAGCTGTAATCAGGCAAAACTAAATATATCAAAGAGCGAAACGAGAACAACTTGAATGCCAGCTGACTTTTTTCCTCATTTGCAGCCATCTTTGGCTTGGCGAGCGATAGTAAATAAGACATGGAAGCTTTTTTCTGGCACTCGATCACGAAATCTCTCACGTTCAATCAGTGAGACCTCCTAGTCGTGAATCGTCCCCACCCTCTGGCAACTCCTATAGTGGTCCAGTCTTAGGCAGCAGCCTAAATTTCTGAGTGCGAAATGTCCCTGAAAATCAAGTAGTTCTAACGGCAAAATTATATCCATTTTCGAAAATGAGTTCTTGTTTCCATTCAGGGCAGATCATTTTTTGAGTTTAATACGTTTTCGATTAGAAGTCGTAAGGAATCAGAAAAAATTGGAAATTTCTTAATGAGAGAGTAGGTCAGAAACCAATCTCAGACATTTTCTTAAGCTTCACAACTATCAACAAGGTAAATACTACCTTGTTTTTCCCAAAACTGCTCACTTCTTAGCCTTTTCCTGAAGAAAAATGAGAGTTTGCCCTATAAACTCAATCTCGTTGTCGTCTTTCACAACATAACCAATCCAGTAGGCATATGAAAGAGGAGAATTTGTGAGTGGATTTTAATTATGCTCAATTGTTCTCATTGTGTTGATAGTTTGACGAAATTTCTCACCGCCTTCATTCAGCTATGTTTTTGTCTTTGTTTCTTTCAACAAAGATGATTTAGTTTCGGCCGGTTTCATTTGTCAAGCACATGTTCATTTTTTTTCTAACGTTATGTCAACTACAGTTCTTTTATATATAAAGTTGTCACTAACTATAAATTTAGCTCAAGACTAAAAAATCCAACCAAAACACTTGTCAGTTAGAAGTGGTCATTACTCTTTCACTTAAAAGGCACCCAGCAAACGACCGGAAAGTATTTCTTGGGCAAAGAAAATCTTTTTCCAATAAGCGAACACCGTGACCAACCACTGAAGAACCACGATGTCGGAATGACGTCCTATTCTCTCGCTTTCGTTACATAGATGAATGCTTGATTACTCATCAAGTATGAGCCGCTGCACTGCTCCGATTCTTTCTGTCTATTTGTTTTATCAGCAAAATTCAGTAAAAACTTAATGCATAGTTGTTGCTTATTCTCAGTACAAGTAGAAGTAATTATAGCTGCGGGCGATGGGATTCCAATGAATTATTTCGATTCAAACGAAACTTTGTCATTCTTATAAAAAGCCCCGCAAAATTTAAGGGTTTTCTTTTCAATCGACTGCTATAAATCTTTCTACAAACACTCACTTTAGTCGATAAGAATGTTTGAAACCTTTTCAAGATTGGTATGTCAGTGGGTTATATACATTTCGGCGGTTTCGCCCGCTTCATAAGAGCCACAGTTTAACACTTTATGAACATGGGATGATGGAGTGATATAGAATTTAAAGGTTTCAAAACGGCACTTTCTTCTAAGGCAACTGAGTTTAAGTTTTAAATTCGACTGTTTTCTTAGACCTCGCTCAAACAATATAATCTGACACTATATTTTTGAACCTTTCATCTACTGTAAATCACTAACCGTGATCTTGTTAGTGGACATGTGTGATATGTAATCTCTGCAGCATGTGAAGTGAAATTTTCACTTTACACGCACGCGGTGTGACTTGTTCGTCGGCAACTCTTATACGTTGAGACCAAGGGCACCATAGCAATTAATGAGGTTGTAGTGTCGAAATACATGTGTTGCACTGGATAAGTGCCAATAAAAAACCTCGTAAAAGGCTCAGAAATACATAGTCGGATTATGCTGCTTGAGTTTTGTTTTTAAATTCTCATTTGCTTATTGTCGAGATGCCTAATACAAGTGGTAATTGGTTAGCGGTGACTGCGATGCAAGTGATATATGAAGGAGGGTTTTGGTGGCCCAATTCGCTACTCTTTCAGCGTTAGTTGTGAAAGTTTAGTAGAGCAAGATTGCCTTTTTTGTCGGCCAGGTTCGAGCAAAAAGGTGTTATTTTGGAAGAATTCATCTATTTTGTGACAGAACTTCTCTGTGATCTTTCGCTAGAATTCACAATGTTGTATTGGATTAGTGTATACATAGGCCACGAAGCAGTAAGCATATCCGTCTTTGGGTGCGATCTCTGCTTTACGAAGTGTTTACGCCATCTTTATGACCCCTCAGTTCAACTACTGCTCTTAACGCAGCCGTTTGTCGTATAGTGCACATTTTTCATCGCATGTCAAGCGCTATTGAGGAGTGGTTTTGTTGAGTAGAAAGAGGATAGAGTGTTTTCAGCTTTTGGCCGCCCTCGACCCACTCATTTATCGAGTTTTTTCCCCTTCTGATTTACGTTGAAGAAAAATCCTTCCAAAAGGATGTGGAATGGTCAAAGCTGTTCTGCGAGTCCTTGTATTGCTCTTTTGTTCTTGTCAGCCTTCAATGGCCTACTATCACTTTCTACACCTTCCAAGCTCTCATCGCCTTAGGAAAATGTCTTGCACCAGTGCTCTGCGCTGCACGTTCGTTACCAGTCCAGGCCAAATGCATTGCTGATTGTGCATGTTTTTTCCTACCGCTTTGTGTTTTGTTCTGAACTAATTTCTAAAAGTCGTATCAGCATTCTTCTTTAACGTCAATTACGGTGTTCAAAATACATATAAAATAAGGATTTTGAACAAAAAGAAATATGATGAAATTTGAGTCATGACAACTCATTAAATAGGCGACTGGTTCGAAACCGCATTGTACGACCGTCTATGTAAGACAGAAAATGCCCTAGTGCCTTAATGCCTTAATAGTTAAGACTATGCCTGCATGAGTTAGACACGATATACTAGATCTTTTTAGACATTTGGCGATAATTAGATAGATGAAACGGGCAGACCACTCCACACAAAAGAACATCTGGGTGAAAAGTCGGACAAGCACTTTTGAAACGTTCATAAGCCAGAAAGGCGCTGCCGTGAGGACTTTGAGGTGATAGTAAGAATCCTGAGGCAAGAATCAAAAACGTCGGCGCAAAAAACTCTTGAGGTTTTTGGGATAAACTCTAAGAGCGTAGGAATGAATAGAAGAGGAGAAAGAGTGAATATGACAACTGATAAGGCACCTTATCTCAGATTCATGTTCCAGTTCCAATAACGTTTGTTTTCTACAGTGTGTTACAGCTCATCGGTGACTCTACCGTATAAGTTCAACGTATGTTTTCTATCTAATAGCTAGACTTTCAAAGTAATTGGCATGTGATTAACTTCAAACAAGAAAGTAATCGAATAATTAGATATGATTAGACGTAGTACGTCTAGGCTTCAGCAAAGCGAAAAAGTCGGATTTTAGTTCTTCACAATATAGGTTAAAATATGTGGTATCTATCGTCAAACGTCAAAATACGGAGTTTCAGAAAAAGCGCTGTTTTTATTGCTTATAGCCTTATTGAGGTCTTTTATGAATTTTACCATTTAAGATGATGCAATTACTTTTTGAGGCGATAAAATTCAAATCTTTTTAGAAATTTATCACATTGTCATTGTAGCTCGTCGCATGAGATTTCAACGTCGTTATCAAGTCATACAGATGTTGTTCTACAGGCATAAAGAAGTGCTGATCTCTTGTCAGGTCGAAATTTTGACTAAATTCATGAAAGGTTTTTTTTTTGATAGCCCATTACAGCGAATACTGTATTTCCTTAACAATAACAAGCAATTGCAAGACATACGACGTGAAGAAGTGCTTCTCCTCGTTGACAATTCAGTCTATTATTAATCGGCAGCCATTCCATAGTGAGAAAAATAAGTTTAATTAACTGTCGCTCTGTTACAAACCAATGTTCTTGTACTATTTTGATCAGCAACTCAAGAAAAACAGTATGATCCTCGCTTTACTCCTATGACATTACATGTTACACTCTCCATCGTAGAGCCTTTTTCGCAGCTTGCCTAATATGCACAAAATTTTTGGATTACAGATATGAGTATTCGAATGGAGATTATTTTTGCTTTCACTGTATTTCTTAATATAAATTGACCGTATGACACGTTCTTGAGTGCCACTTATAATTATTGTTTTATCTTCCAATTCCACTATCATTTCATAAGCTCACGAAATTAGAAAAAACACAATAAAATTACAATATGCTTCGAGATGGTACACCTGAAAGAAATTAATGATTTTCATGATTTGGCTTTCGCCATATTTTGATACTTTCTGTGACGTAAACGTCGCCCACTATCTATCCTAACCGCTGGCTAGACATCCAACGTGCTAAGACGAGCTTTAGTCGCAGATAGGATGGCCAGCATGACTAGTGAAATTAGTCTTAGTAAGAGCTCTGCTTTATGTTAGAGCTGTGCAGCCGAGCTAATTTAAACGAGTCATTCGATGAGGCTATCGATCTAAACTTTCTTTCTTCTAATCTCTTCGCCACTCACACCCTCACTCAGAAACAATCGTAAACCACTTCAATATAAAAGGTTTACTAGGTTTCTAACAGTGTTTGCTTTCTGATTATGTGACTCTTCTGAGTAAAAGATTTCTCAAGAAGTCATTAGTCCCACAAAATACGATGAACAACTGAACACTATATTCACATCACGTTGCTCCCAAATTCGTAGTTGTTGAAGGTTTAATTAACAAATCTGATAAGTTACAGAAATCATTGGAGAGGAGCTGCAATTTTATTGAGAGTGACACAGATGTAGAAAAGCTATCTGGAGAGGGTCGCTAGTGTAAACATTGTGTAGTTGACCAATAAGCCATCAACACAATACTATCGTATTGCCTTACCAAGTTTTTGCAGATGTTTACAAACAATTAATAAAGCTCTCGGCGTTGAACAACCCCTGAAGTATACGCCATGCATTCGCCTTCAATTTTTTTAAAACTTCGTTTGAGTTGATTGAATATCTGATCTTTACAATGCTCGCGATGGCCTTCCGCTGCAGCGGTCAGTGGTGTTTATCCTTCCATATAAGTCCGCGACCAGTCTGGTACAGTTTACCGACACCGGAGTGGAGAATGGCTTGGTGGCCATGAGCGCGTGATCGAACCATCGACCTCATGCACGACGCAGAGCACCTCTAACCACTGCGTCACATGCGCTCGACGGTTTGTATTCGGGTATGATAGTCTTTTGAGTAACCAATCTTTTTTGGTGGTGAATTGGAGCGTTCCAGTTTGCATATTACCTCATTACCTAGTATGCCCAGTGGATTTATCTGCTTATACGATCGCTTCCTGCATTTCATTTGTTGTCTCGCTCCGTTGTCATATACTAAGCCTTCGAATTTGCGTGTGCAATTAGTTCACTCATAAGGAGTTTGTCTTCTTCATGGTTCTCGTTTAACGCTGATCGTAGGCACCCACCCTACCACTGTGAGTTATGTTGGAGCGCTCTCAGGTCCTTGCCACAGAGAGTTGTCGAGTTTGTGATCAGTAGGAACCTTTTCAGAAAACCAGTGTAATAACTTTCCAACTCCGGAGAAACGGTAGACTTTGCTAGCCCAAACCGATACTGGACTTTTGACCATGCAAGTCTTGCACTGCGTCACTTCCCACTGAGCTTTTCGATTTTTATCTTAAGAATTATATTCACATTTCTTTCTTATGAATTATATTTACAGTTTGTAGACGAGTTCAATTGATGGACGAACTGATTGATGGTAAAAACGTTTTTTCGATACACACTTATTCTCTGCAACCATAAACAGTTATCAAGACACTGTGGTCTGGAGCTTAAAGGAGCATCTCTTTGTCAAAAGGGACCACTATAAGTGCTAATTACTCCGCATGTCTTGCCAGGCGAGAGGAAATTTTCATAGATATGAGTGTAAAAGTACTTTTTTCATAGCCTCTGAAGGAAGCTACTCCCAATTAGACCCGTTCAAACAAATGCTTTGGTGACTTAGCTTCTTTCAAAATGACACGGTTTTCTGCTATTTTTATGTAGCGAAGACTTCTGCATTTTTTTGTGCCTTGCTAACTTCTGTAGAGTTGGAATTTTAGTAGAATTGAAGAATTACTTCCACTGACTTTAGATATTTGAATAAAACCTCATTGAGACAAATTCCATTAAGTGATTCTAAGAACAACGAGTTATCAGTCAGGGATATGGCGCTTAGACATAACCATGTTCGAGCATTTCACGTCCGTATATCTTATGATCGGCTATGCCAAATTTTTTGTTATCGTGTAAGGAAGGAGGAATGTGCCACTTATCTTATGGTTTGTTTACTCCAAAAATGAAAGCGGGTATGAATTATTTATTGCCGGATATCGCAAAGTATTAGGAATGTTCAATAATGAATATTGCCACGAAAGAAGAGTACGATGCAACAGTGTCCTTTCGCAAATACATATTCTGCCTTTTTCAAGCAATATGTTAAGCTCAATGGGCCACCATAAGTCTCTTTATGTTGCAACAATGTTTTTATGAAAAGCTTATAGTCTTAAACTCTGCTTTATAGACGTTTTTCTGTAAAAGGCGAGTTTACGTTGTTTTGTTGATTTACTCGCTTCTGACTTATATTTTCTATGTAGCTTTTCTGATGTCTTCGAAATCACTTGCTTAAGTATCTTGGCATACTCCACTAGTAATTCCTTATTTTCTTCCTGAGCCAGACACGAGGTTATATAACACCATTTATTGGAACACCTGACGTTTCGGTAGATTCACCTTCTTCAGAGCCGGAACAATCAGGTTGTCCACAATACTGTCAGCCAAAGACCTTCATTACCGGTTGAGAAAAAATCACCAGATGCAGATTTCAATCGCATCAAACACAAAATCAACTTTCAACATACTTACTGTTTTTTTATGGGGGTGTTTGGCTGACTGAGCAGCTTGATATTTCCAGGCTCTGAAGAAAGCGAAACTGCCAGAGCGTTAACTGTTCGAATAAATAGTTTTGTAAAACCTCGTGTCTGGCCTAAGAAGAAAATAACGAATTACTTCTGGAGCATGCTGAGTTCAATAGAGAGTTGGTCGTGGGAGTCCATGGCATACTTTGAACTTTTGATAAAGTCATTCATTGAATTTCGATATTTCTGTCCTAAATCCGGAATGTTTTCCAATTGTTTCTTGTTCATTTTCAAATTTCTTACTTAATTTTCAGCTCTTTTATTTCCAGATTTCGATGAGCCGTTGAGATATTGGTCGAAAACATTCAGTCTCCAACATGGCATCAAACTTACGGTATGTCGCTTTTCTTAGCATATTTTCTGTAGCTTCCTCAAAAAGGTTGTAGTTTTTACGTCTTCGAAATTCTGCACAGTTTATCTCTATCAATTCAGTTTTGATTTCCTCTTTTTCATCTTTCCTGCGTTATCAATATTGTGTATTCAATTATCGGCTTAGCTATACGAATTTTTTAAAGAATGTTGCTGCACTGTTTTGGAAATTGTCGATTTTAGCAGCTGACCACCATTATTTAATCTCCAGTATTCAGAATACTTTGGCCTCTTTTTTCATTTTACATGGCGTTTTATCACACATAGCCGAGCGGATCATAGTAATCCTTGCTTGCAATTCGTTTCAACGCATTCGTGTTCCACAAAGTCCTTTGCAGCATTTTACGTGTAGCTTCCGCTGCCGCTGAGGATTCTATCTTGTTTAATGTTACAGTAGAATGCTGGTCCAGGGGATTCTCATTGTAATCTTGGATTTTGCCGTGTTAGGGCGTTTTCTAGGATGTTCGCTAACTGGTAGCAAGAGAGTGATAGTAAAGTGGATTGAACTAGCGTGTTGAAGCGGCGCCATCTTGCTGATCATTTACCTTGCCAGAACCACGGTCATCTCAGACTAAGGCTGGCTCTTGTTTTGCTAAGAGCTATAGGAACGCTAGCACCGCGTCATTTCTGCGACCATCAGTCTGAGTGATCATCCACACGGTAGATATTACCTTTAGTGAGTCGTATCACATCCAAAGTTAGGGTTCATATGTTCCGACAAGAATAATCACAAAGAAAATTTATGAAACGAACAGGTCAACAGAAAAAAAGTCAATGTGATACACTGGCGGACCACCGCAAATCTAGGCCAGCTATGCATTCAGTCAGCTCTATGATGTTTAGAGTCAAGTTATTTCAAAGTAAAGATCGACACCAAGCGTGTGTCCTTTTGGAGGAATGAAGATTTGCCATCGAATCTGAATCGTAATGAAAGCTTCAGCATTTCCTTGTATGTTTTACAATTGTTGGAAGGGGGATACGAGAAGAAAGCGGCAAAACGTATGACCAATCGCATTCAGAGAGCTATGCGTTGATGCCGTGCTTCCATCCGTTTGCGACATATCACTCTACATGAGTATGAAGTGGGCAAAAAATTTTGGTACTTTTCTGTTAGACAACGACAGATGAATATTCGACCTCATTTGCTGGCCAAAAACTTTCACAGGAGTGACAGTAATCATTCGAAAGCACAAATTTTTAGCTATAATCGTACGTGGCCGGTTTTCAAAACACCCTTTTATAGAGCTGTATAATCCAAAATAAAGTTATGTTACACACGACCAAGCGTTTTTTTCTTGTCGCGTTTATATCTCGGTGAACAAAACTTTCTTAGAGTGTACTCTTAGTGATCTTTCGATAGAACAAGTGTCGAACAACTCAAAAATGTGCTTGCTTATGGAAAAGCTCATTTGATAGCGCTTTAGAAGAGAGAAACATTGTGTTTTATACCTCGCCGTACAGAGCTCTTTCTTTGGGTTATTAGTATTCATTCAATAGCGTAATATTTGCTGATTCCAACGCTGTGCTTTTTTCTGTGAAAGACCGTTTCACT
This sequence comes from Parelaphostrongylus tenuis, assembly GCA_019055375.1. Classification (NCBI taxonomy): domain Eukaryota; kingdom Metazoa; phylum Nematoda; class Chromadorea; order Rhabditida; family Metastrongylidae; genus Parelaphostrongylus; species Parelaphostrongylus tenuis. Next base: position 101,585 of record JAHQIW010006804.1, on the reverse strand, counting down.
GCAGTGTAGCAGGAAAATAAGATGGAGTTTCTCATACTTGGCGAGCTTGTTTGCCGACTAATCTACGCGGGGGTGGGCGATCAATCGATTGCCTATAGTGTTGGACATGTGGGATAGCAGCTTGACGTTCATTTGGAACTTTCTTCTCCATTTCACTAAAAACTTCAGATAAAATGATTGCCTCAGAAACTGCGAAATTTTCTTTACACGTTTATATGTTTTTTGTGATTTCAGCGAATTGTACGCCTGATAGAAATGACGGCGCGCGGCGGATGTGAAACATAATCTATTTTGAATTTTACAGCGTTATAAAAGGGTGTTTTGCAAAAACTGGCCATGTTTCGCTCTTGCCAGTGACTAAGGCTTTCGAGTGATCACTAATACTCCTATGAAAAAAATTTTTCTTCCAACAAATGGGATCGAATATTCATTTGTTGCCGTCTAATAGAAAAGAACCGGAATTTTTCCTGCGGGTACTTCCGTTCCAGGACCCTTTATTGGTCTCCTCGTTCACCATTTGACAGATGAGCTTGCCAGTTGTCGACTTGCCTATCTTGCAGTCAAGTTTGCTCACTCTCGTTTGTTCTTAGGCATATTCATGACGAGCACGTTCATCTTCCGAAAAAACAACTTGTGGTTGAAAAATCACCGTTTCCGTGATGGTCAATGCGTCGTTTTCTCAAGACACTTCTGCTGATATGACTTCATGCCTTGTTTTATAGTATGCCACCTTGATCCCCATCTTTTCCTCTCTCATGTGGTCGTTGTAAATTTATTTACACTTTTCGTTATTATAATTTACTGTGCGGACCCCAGCACTTGCATCAAAGTCGCTTCCCCTCATTCATCCCTCATAGAGGTCTCCGAATATATCACATATTGCTACGGCCTTGGCTTGAGGATTTCGTTTTCGTGATGAATATCGTAGGATATTAGTTAACACCATTCTTCTTGCAAGCTAGAGGGTAGACAAGCTAGCACGTTCCCTGGGGTGTTCGTTGATTAATTGCAAGAAAGTGTTGGAGGAGGGGATGAAGCCAGCGCTCTTATCATCACCTCGCTTCTTAATACGCTGCATCACTATCCACTACGCTACACAGCCTCGCTATTATCAGTGGAAAGACGAACGAGAGTACTAAAATAGTTAACATTTTGAAAATCACTGGAGGGTAAAGTGTGAGGCTTGGTGGGTTTTTTATTCTTCGAAACAAGTCTGGTATCAGTTCGGTTTTACAAGGTACGTCTAACACTGCGCTATACATGTCCTTATTATAATACAGATACAACAATTTAATTTGATTGATCCTATCGTACAGCTGGTTTGCTTTTCACGATGCTGCCTTACTTGTTTCCTTTCCACTCGTCTCCCTATTTCTCTGCTACCTGTTTCGTTTCATTAACAGACTTGTTTCGATCATGCTTGGATACTTGAATATCTGGATGATCCGTCTTCACAAACTATTCAGACCCCAGCACATTTCTATCAGTCTTTTTCGTCATTCGTGTTTCGTTCGTCGAATTTTGAGGGGTTGTTGCAATTCAAGTTAGCTCATGCTCTATGCCTTTTTGCCAGAATATTGTACACACCGTGCAATTCGCACAGAACTTAAGACGAGCTCAAGCTACGTTCCCACGTTTTGTTAGCAACAAGGATTGATTGACGAAGAAACTGGGGCATCAAAATCTGAACAGCCTCGAGTTTTCGCTTACTTCTGCACAAGACTCATGACCCCATGTCACTTTCTCTTTCTACTAAGTGCTTGGATCTGATTTGATCGTTGTTCTTTTTGACTGACCATAGTTTGACTAGCTTTGCCTCAGTTCAGAATCTCCTTGATATGATCATTATTATTCCTGTATCAGTGCTTATCCTTGGTGGTAGAAAATTTTCATCAGAAATGACTCCTTGTTTGACTAATTCGTACTATTGTCCAGTCGTCTGTGTTTGGTAAACGTCAATATTGCATTATCAACTTCAATATTTCCCAGATGTTGAGCTTCATCTACAATGCTTGAGATGGATTTTGCTACACTAAGCTTAGCTGACAAATTGAGCAGTAATGGTTTTTCCTTTCACCTGCTTTATTTTTTTTCAAGACACCGATGATTGACTTCATCTACTCTCATTGAAATTCTCTATTAAACGAATCGTTGGCCACGATGGTGCCTCCTGTTTCGTGGACTCTGACGGTCACTAAACTTTAACTAGAGATTGAAATTTGCCAAGAAATACATTGTAAGTTTTCCTTGTTGAATCGTTAAAATTTAGAGATACGGAAGGATGAGGGTTTTTTCTATCATCATGTTATCAATCCCATTTTTTAAACAGATTTTTCTGCCATATCAATAGATGTTTAGTTGAGCTGTCAAAGATGCCAACATATTCGTCTAGATAGCGCGATATAAAAAAAATTGATGCTTTCTTCACATAAAATATGTTGTTTTTTCGTCTATGGCATCTACAGTCCTGCACCACATCATTAACATTAAGTGTTTGCGTATAACGGCACGATGGGTATGACATATATATAGAGTTGTGCACATTACATCGCCAGAATTGAGCCATTCATGGCTTTCTGAAGTTGGCTTTAGGGAGTTGGTTATTATCCAGGGGTGATTTTTCAGATTCTCCGTAGATTGTGTGAATGCTAACGGGTAGCCATGCTTACCATTGACAAGATTGCAGACTAGTGTGGAGCGATTTGATGTGCACTTTACAATCTCCATCTATATAAGATGTATGTAATACTATTCAGTGAAGCAGAAACATCCACATGTCTTCTGAACGCTCCACCTGCAAATTCCGCTGTTAATCGATTGTGTGTATCTCCAAATTTTAGGACGATTGTTTTCAAAATGTTTTTCACGTCCCTAGAACATAATACACCTCAATGGGGATTTGTTCAATTATAGCCTCCGTAATTTGATTTAGTCGAAAAAACTGGACGCTCGTTGACTTCAATCCAGAATTTCTTTTAGTCCAGAATTCAACACTGCTTAACGTTTTTCTCAGAAGAGACAAAATTCCGGCTCGGAAGTCTGCGTACAGTTGAAGTGCTTGACAGCTGCTATGAACATCTGGGGGAGTTAGATGTAACTAGCCGACTTTTTAGCTATTACTTTTCTAAGGAGGTTTTTTCACTCACAAAGACTCTGGCAGTAACAGTTGATTCTAGCTGTTCGTCAAAATTCATCCGTCCAAACTGCTCCAATCTGAAGCTGTCATTCATCATTTTACTTGCTGCCACATCTCAGTATCTTCTTTCCATATTTCAGTCATTAATGGTAATAGAAACTTGATTGAGTTTTAGTAGCTTTGTTCACAGCTGTGTGTAGTCTCGCCTTTAGTAATTATAAACAGGAAACATTAGAGTAATTTTGAAGGGACATTGATTACAATTTGAGCTGGAGAGCAGGAAATAGGAGGAGCAATGCTGAGAGCTAGTACTCAAAAGACACATTATCCTCTTCACTCACTATTCCATACCCATGCAATTTACTTAATGTCTTTATCAAAGTCTTTTTGCGCAAAATGTGCTTAACTATTGAGCTGTGGAATGATGAATTTCAAGAGCCTTGAAGTGGGAGTGGTGAAGGTGTCGAAGCCTATTGTTTGGGTCTAATTGAGCATGGCGTCGAGTTGCTCTGGCAACTCACCAGCTTTTCCGGAGAACACTCATGCTGGAAATCCAAGTCACCTCTAATTGTGATCATCTAATATTTATATCTTGGCTTTCAAAAATGTCATACTAGTTCCATTGTTTTGATACTGTTTTCCTCTTTTCTGTGCTGTGAATACTTCCTAAAATTCACCCCGCGAGGCACTCCCGATTGTTAAGCTACGATAAGTTTTTGGTAGAGCTATTCTGTGAACAGCCTACTTGGCCTATGAAAAGCTTTTAGTTATCTCTCAAGTAAGAGCAAACCAGTACCACTAATCGATGTTGTAGTTGAAAATTTAGTCTTAAAGTGACAAACCTCCATTTAATCCATCATTATTAGTGAATGCTTACAGTGACGACTTGGTAGAATTGTAGAGTTTGAAAAATATTGTTCGACAGATGTTCGGTAGGGCAAAGCCATTTTTCTAGACTTAGCAAGTCTTCAATTTTTAATATATTGTCGGCAGTCAGTGAATAACCTGCACGTTTATCAGTGGTTCAAAGAGCGAAAATTCATAGAATTAAGCTCATTAGCACCCTACACCGAGGAAAAATGTAGATCCATTTGTTTCTTGATTATATAACAATGTTAGTCTCCACTACGTTACTGCTTAATCGTGAATTGAGACTTGAATGTTGAAGTGAGGTTTATCTTGTCATTCAAGTCGTGAAGTAGTGCAACGTTTCATCCAGGGCTACGAGTAAAGGTAAACCTATATTTCTATTGAGGAGGGTAGCCCGATGGGAAGATACTGGGTCAAAAGGATGGTGCTATCCGACCATGCTACGGGTTCACCAAATCTCTTACCTTTCGGTGTTTAAGAAACGGCTACCCGATTTGCCTTAGACCCCTGCAATCCACATGGGATCGCTTTAACTCGACTATCTCCAGGATTTCAAGGAGAATCGATCTGTTCGGTAGTCTATGACATTCATGAAGAAGGCAAAATCCTCAAGCACTTTTTGGAAGAACCCGCGAAATCTTCAAAGTGCTTTGTGGACGATGAACGCCACGAAATGAATCTGATTCAAAGGATTCCGAAATCTGCGTAGATAGGAAGATTTGTGCTGTGAAAAATTTTTACTCACTGATGTTCTGATTGGGATCTACTTGCAAGAAGCAAAAGTCTTTCAACAGAAGGTAACCGTGTGGCGTCGATCCTGCAGACTCTGTAGAATGCCTCCGGGGAGAGTGTTGCGCAACTAGTAAAATAATTTCCAGTGGTGATAGGACTAGATTCTTCTTAAAGTGGGTCATCAAAATACCATGATGTACCGAAGTTAGCCTATTAGGACGATGACAGTTGTGCGATAGACAGATGACGAGTCGTCTGTCCTTTGGTGAAGACGAACCGCATGGTGAAGTAGCACGCGCAGTTGGGGGTGGTCATGGTGTTGAGATAAGCAACACGCCTCTTTTATATGCTAATACAAGATGAGAGATGCGTCTCATCAGCTATGCATGCGAATAGCTGCTCTTCATTGACTATACGAGAGCTACAAATTCCGCGAACGACCCCTCTCCCCACATCCTCAACAAATTCATTTGCCGATTATAACCAATCTCAATACGAAATCGTCACTCCAACATTCTTTTGCCCTTCCAACTGGTCAAAATTGAGTGGAACTAAGCTCATTTTCTAATACTATACGTACATATATATATATATGTATATATATACATATATATGCATGCATATATATACCTATGCATATCTATGTACACACATATATGTAACCGTAGATTTACAGTATAAGCATGATCATTTAAATTTATATGAAGGAGTGTCTCGTTTAATGTCTCTCACTCAGAGTAATGGTAAACATGGCAATTAAGTCGCCGATGGCATTTATGTTGTGAGGGTGTTGGTTTGTCTTTTGAACTTTAGAACTTCATTTATGCGAAAAGAAGTGAAGCGAAACTGAAGCGCAAGGTAGGAAATTGAAATGTCTGAGCGAGAAAATGAGAACAAGCAAAAGTAATGGTAGCTGATCGCATATCTTATAGGATTCAATAATGGCGTCTTTTAGTCCACAAGAAATTTTCATGGTGATTTGATCGATTCACGAACCACGTTGGCTTTTCTATTCGTTCACTTCCTCCAGAGAGCTCCCATTCACCTCAAGTGTCATAATTCATGCCGACTTTGGTGTGATGACTGGTGCACTTCAATTAGCCGCAAGAAGTGGCTGTCAGTTAGCCAGACAGGCAGAGATTGCCTGGATTCGTTTTGGAAACGTATTTTTTCTCGCTTTTTCTTTGATGCTTGTATTTTCAGTGCCAAAGCAATTGAATAGGCGGGATTTCGTAGAACACTATTTAGTTGAAGTTTCCCAATGTGCTTTGATGTTTAATGGCGTCGCTCCCACGTTAACAATCTCAAAATTTAATGGGGCTCTGAATTTTTTATGAGTTTAATTCAAATAAATTTGCAATCAATAGGGTAAGAATAGGAATAAGCATAAAAATTATTAACTGCCTTATTCGTTCTTAACGGTTAGGTACGCTGCAAAGTGTAATCGCAGAATTGCTTGCTGTACGAGCAAAACTTGCGATGTGTGATGGACTCGAACTGCAGCTACCTTTCCGGGATAGCGCTGTTCTCACTGTGCCATCGAAACTCTCGCCCTGTCTTGCTCTTTCAGTGTTATAGATCCATTACGTATATGTCAGATTCCAAGTTTCGAACTCACCTCAGTATTTTTGAAATGAAAATGTATCATTCAGGAAGTCGTATATATATATATATATATATATATACATATATGTATATGTATATATATATATATATATATATATAACGAGAGCTAGAGGAAGTCTCCTCTAAGGCTATGTGGTCTTTTTCTTGAGTACTTTAATTATCGAATTAGCGGCAGTTACATCAATAAATTAGCATTGGGCATTACAGGTTAGCATTGATGTTCACAAAGTGAATTCTTCCGCACCCTATGAAACTCTTATTGGATATATTTTCTCAAACTTTACTATCACTGTGAGCAACATAATCCCCTAAATCATCTTCTGACTCAAGCAAAGCCGCTGTTGTTAAATACCGCTGTGACTCGAAAGTGTCCACTTGTCTCTGGTTACTCGGGGTAGAAGGCCGACTGGAAATCCATCGCACTTCTACTACAAAAATTATTCACTTTTATTGTTCTTGGTATTTTCGATGCTTATTCATCTCATCAGTAGAGTAATCACCGAATGAACTAAACTAACGAGTGGATCTCGGGATATCTTGTAGTATAAGTGGTTCCTTTGTGATGAAGGCGATATCCAACTAAACAGTGAAGAAACAAGTCGGGAAAAATGGCTGAAGCTCACAATTCTTTGTGAGGGCTGGCCATCGACCAAGATCAAAGAACCCACCTGGTCTCATTAATCTCGACAATGGTTACATGCTGTCTATTCAGCTCCTAATTTCCGACAAAATCCTTTTACGCCCAGCTGGGTACAGCCTTCCTTCTACTCTCTTTGGCTTTTGTTGTCGAGAAGAATTTTATTAAACATCATATCAGCTCGGAAATCGTGGATTTTTCGATTATGCATCGAAGATTACCAATTTCTTATACAATCTTTTCCATCTCAAAGCAGAGAAGGGGCGATGTTATCCATTTATAGTGTATTCTGAGATCATTTGTTTATTAAAAATCTATCCATGCGTTTATCTTCCACTTAACCTTTCATATCCTATCGTAACTGTATTTGTTGAGTTGCAGTGTACAGTGAGCGTTCATTATTGAGTGGCACCTCCTGAGAACGAATTCGACGTTTCTTCCAAAGGTTCAGCAAGAATTAAAACGGTAAACCCAATGAACTACCTGTGGCTAATTTCTTGCCAAAATTTGTGGAACTGAAGTGTCCATTAACAAAAATCTGATGCTCTTGTTCGCTGAGTGGGCAGAGATCAGTCAATCTGGTCTGCTCTGATGCGCATTGGGAATGAATCATTTGGATAATGCCTGCTCGAGCTACTGGGTGATAAATAGTAGACTAGGTAATGCACATGATATTGTGAAAGAAACAACTTTCATCAGTGACATCTTGGTTCTATCGCATATTTTACTTCTTATTTTTGAGATGCGAAATTCGGTGAAGAGGGATTATCTGACAAACTTTGAGAACATTTTTCCGTGGATTTCTATCTGTGGAATTTATTACAACCAATATCTTTATGCCTTTGTTGATACCTAACGAGACTGTCTTCGTTTTGTGAGCTTGAGCGAGTTTGTTGGAGAAAACTTGTCTGACTAAGGTTGCGATACCTTCATTTGCCTCATAACGTGTTAATCCGAGCAGGTTCTCCACCGCCGCTCATTCTCTTGATGAGGGTCTTGTGGGGCGCCACTCAAATGAAGTGAATTCTGTTCTTGGTGATTTGGTACTTTTCCGTTATCCGCACCCTGTTTCCACTTCTCAGAAAACGTTTATTTTTTAGTTTCTTCATGTTTTGATGTTCATTCGACAGCTTAAACAAAGGAATATCAATGAAGTTTTTGATGATGAGAATGATGAATTTTAGGTTTAAAGTAGCTCTATTACTGCGCTGTAAAAGCCAAAACAAAATTATGCTTCTCATTCAAACATTTTTCGCTGAACAGAGCTTTTCTCGTAGGCTTTTAGTAACCAATCGTTAGCTTGAATCTCGTCTATTCCAATAATACGTTCAATTTTTGAAAGAGTTTTTAACGCGCTGTAACATTCAAAAGAAAATTGGAGTTCGCAAATCTAGGTCATTTTGATCATCCGCATCCTTCTTCGATCACTTGAGAAAATTGCGCCTTTTGCTTTTTCCTCAAGTTTAACAACTTTCTAATAGCTAAGATCTCAAAGATTTCAATAGTGTATCTTGTTATGAAAATGGCTTTATTATTACGCTCTAACACCAAGAATAAAGTTATGTTTTTCTTGCTAAACCCAGCTTTTGTTTTAGACTTTTAACAATCATTCGCTAGCTCAAATCTTGTCGATTCCAACAGTGTATTTGGTTTTCAAAAAGGACTTTTGAATGCGCTTTATCAGCCAAAACAATCTTAAGGGTTTCACGTAGCGCAACATTGACAATGAACCGTCGTGCTGCTGTGGATAGGATTTTCGCAACATAGCCACTAAATCACCGCGGTTTTTCCGCTTCCAATTTGCGAAACCCAATATTTTTTTCATTGTTACAGCGCGCCAAGGAAATTTTTCCAAGTATCAAATACATTGTTGGAATTGTGGTGCTCTGAGCTATCGAATTATTGATAAAAATCTGAAGGAAAAGCTTCGGTCGGCGAGAAATGTTTGATTGAGAAGTAAAATCTTATTTTTGCTCTTGAAGAGCAAGAATAAAGCCACTCAAAAATAATATACACCGTTCGAATTCTTTCAATTTAAAGCTATCGAATGACTATCCAAACTTCAAAAACAACCAGATAGTTCGTTTATTCCAAGAGGTCAAAACAGGGTGCGATAACGGAGAAGTGCCGTGTCTTTTTATACAGAACGATCCTCGATTAAGTGCTTTTGATGGTAATCAGTTTTCGTGAAGACGATTCATCCAGTAACAACCGCTTTTAGATGGCTAACACACAGGTTACAGTTACTTGATTTGAGGTTGTTTTATATGAGCAGTGCTTTAATTTAGTGGACTCGGCTTACAAGACTCTTTTCCTGAGAATATTGCTGTGGACAATCGACTCGGGTCCTCAGACTTAAGAGAAAATGCAGATGCCGAATATGTCAAGCGAACAAGTTTTTATAGCACTCGTGATGTTACCTAATCAACAAAATTACCCATTAATTGATTATAGTGAGACTAGATGGATTTCGGTTGCGCAAAAGTATCATTATGCACGCAATTGTGCGAAATAAGTCTAATCGCATGAGGCCAAAAATCAAAAACGTAGGCCTTTCCACTTTTTTTACTCATTTGCTTGCATCCATCATCCGTAATGATCTTCGAATTTGGGTGTGCCTTTAATTACTAAGCGAGGATTTCCTCTTTTTCGTATCTGTCTTTCAGTGCTCTTCGAGGTAATTGCCCTATAGGAACATCGGATAGCTTTACTACAGCACTCCGAAGTCTTCATGATCGGACAACGACGGCTTTTCTTGATTAGTGAGAGCTTTTCCACAGAAGTTTAGCACCAATTTCTCAGCACTGAAAAGGATGAACCAATTTGTAGTGCTCAGCTTCTTCAAAAGTATGCTTTTTGTGCCTAAATTTTGCTGATACAGAAACGATTGGAAATCTCGTTACTTTGTCAAATAATTGCAATTTTTTTTCCTCCATCAAGATGAAGTCCTGGTTCTCTGGAGCTTGTGAATTTTTTCTTCGTTTTCCTTACAAATTATCATTTTTCAAACAGCATTGTTAGCGGAAATTCAACGAGTAGGACATGGTGATATTTCCAGTTATCAAGAAATGAATAATCGTCGTTTGCTGAAAAACCTGCATGAGATCTGAAAGTTTTTTTTTGTAGACTACTGCAAATAATCATCCGAATTTCAAGCACTTATAGTAAATTCGTCTCTAGGGAAGAAATCGTCTATGTATCAATTCAGTGAAGGAGAACACTCAATATGTATTGAATTTATCCACCAGTATTAGCTGAGAACAATTCATAATGAAGTTAGACTTAGAAACAGATATTGGAAAACAAGGAGTTATTATGGAATTTATTTTATAGCCTTTCATATGATTTTGTTTTTGTATTTTTTAAGATTTCGCTGTGCAACTCTGAGCGACACTCTGAGAGATTCGGAAAATCTGCAAGCCTTTTTACCGAATATCCTTCTAGATTTCTCTTATTTTCAAACACTTTGCGTGCTCACTGGAATCACATCGTAGCTCATGAGCACTTTGCATTTGATACATCAACAAAAGCTTCCCATTCCGGACAGCCAGCGGTGCTCTTTTTATTAAAAACCATTTATTTTGTTCTTCATCTTCATCTGTAATTTCCCAACAACGTGAATTTCGTTAACGGAGTCATATTTCACACCTAAGAAGGCCCTTTACAGTTGGTTGTCGTGGTAATGGTTACTTGCTGCACACTGCTCTCTAGCGCAACTTTTCACGCTCAACTATGAGCACCACATATTAATTAGCTGCGAGTGAACATAGCGTAACGGAGCTTTTATGATTTCTCGCCTTGAAATACTGCTTTCTTTTCAAGGTTCACATCAGTTCTCAATGAAACATTGCACAGACATTCCAGTGACCATGTTCTTATCCTTTAGTTCACTCAGTATTAATTGCATATATTTATAATTCTATGGAATAATTGCAGACGCGCGACGCGCGATGGACGCGTTGGTATCGCGCGTGCGTCGAATCGGTCAACTTCGTGCATTGTCCGACTCGCTGCTATTCGCTCTGTTCTCCAACTCTGACTGCATACCGGATAGGGTCAGTCAGGGTGTTGTCCGTAAGTAAAATTTTTCGAATTAAAATTCTTCTTGTATACTCATGTTCTCGTGTTATACGCAGAAAATGCACAACTTAGCTGTGAATGATTTCTAATGCATTTTTATCTCAATAAAACTTCTTGAAGATGTGTATAACAACAGATGATTTCACCCAAAATTCTTCAAGCAAATCCAAACTGGTTCTTGAATGTGCAGCTTCGTCTGTGTTGTTTATCTGCTTTTTTTTTGTTCTCATCAATCTCTTTTGCTCATTTTTTGCAACTTCTACAAGTCGCTGCTTTTATTAGTAGGGGTGAGCAATAGGGCATTTGGCACTGATGAGGCGAGCGAGAACGCCAAATCGTACATCTCCTACTAAATATGCCACATACCTCTGAAAAGCTCAAAACATTGTATCAGACTATATTGAATTTTACAAGTTGGTTCTCCACCTAAGGGGTATGATCTAATCATCCATGCATGCGCTTTCACTGGACGTCGGCAACAAATCAAAGTTTGTCATTGTTTTTCGAAAAGCCATCGCTTATAAACCGTATAGCCATAACTTTTGGAACACTTGCAATATCCCTTCAGATTCTACATTGATTTGATACTTGACTAATCTGTCTCCACTGATATAATGCGGGCCCCAGTATAATTTTCAACCGTTTCCTCTCTACATTCACTACCTCCTTGCAAACCGCACTAAAAGCTTCTGTAAAGCTTCAAAAGACGAAAAATCCAGACTTATTATCAGAAGTTTTTTTGCAGAAGGATCCTTTGGTACTTTCTTTTTGAGTTCGTGGTCCTCTGATTTTGATCAGTGCAATGTATGCTAGTGAGAACAATTTCTATACAGAACTTCTGTGACATTATACCCAGGAATTCCTTTTTGAGATTAGGTATTCTTTGTGAAACAGAGATGTTCACTAAGAAATTCGTAGAACTGCATTGTAGGCTTTTTATTCGCTGATTCAGAACAGCAAACGAACAGCTAGGATGTTGCCTATCAATTAACAGCAAATCAAAATTTTATTTACTGAGTAACTGAGGCTGTTGAGCAGCTCAACTGTTAAGATGATAGGATGTTCTAAAGTAAGTGAGCTCACACGTTTTTGTCTACGCATTCATTTTCTTTGCAAAGATTTTTTTAAATTGTGCGATTAAGACTCACTAAATGGCCAGAGACTTTAACAAATATGGTCTTCTCCGAGTTTGCCCCCTTCAGCTGATGGTATTTGATTTCAACTTAGAATGAGTGGAAAGTTTGCTGTGAGATATCACAGCACATTATTTTCTAAATTCTCGAGATGATGTTATTAGAGTGTTCTCAGATCTTCACCACAGACCAATCTTCAATCTTTGACGATTCTGGGGCGAATATTGATGTCTTATAGCTAGCCAAAGTCCCTTGTGCAGGTGATAAATCTTACTATCAGTCGACCGAGGCTGAAGATTTTCAAGGATGAATTGACAAGCCAATTTTATTTTCACCATCAAGTGCTTGATTCCGTTACTTGTCTAGTAACCTAAGAGTCATTAGTACTCGTTTTAATATGTTTCCTATCACTTCCTCCGACGAGTCACCTACCACAGAGACTCTGTTCCTTCTATGAGCACAAAGAGCCTCATGCTTTTGCTATAAGACCTTGTCGGTCGTTAACGGTTACCTTGTAGTGCTCTTCCAGATTCCTCCTCCTCTGAATGAAATGTCAAATTTAAATCCCGCGCAGAAAGAACAACATTTCTTAATAGAAATAATAAGATGGTTCAATTATTCTTGTCAAAACCGGTTATTTGGTAACCTCGATAATGTAACCTTCAATGAACTGGCTAAAAGTGATGCTGACAACGTCACTACTCGCCACAAGATCACTAAGAAAATAGTGAAACGTTCCTCGTTAACTTTTGAGTAGAGTCATATAAGTAGTGGATGTTACCAGAAACCACTCAGTCATCAATAGGAATGTCAAGTGACTAGCATTGAAGTGTGATTGGAGTACGATAAGTTGCTTTGAAAATTTCGTAATTGAACGAGTATGGCGCAGTAATTCACACACGTGGTCAATGGTTCAATCGCGTGCATAAGGGCCACCAGCATACACTCCATCCCTGTAGGCTTGGCAAATTGATGTCAGAATTTTTGGGAAGATAGAAGCACTGACTTGGTACATCGACAGGGCACCACGAGTCAGTGTGAAGGCCAAATATTTACTGATCCGCTTCAAAGGATGCTAGATAGAGATGAATGCATGACGCATTCTTCGAAGATTAATCAACGTCGAGAGCTAATTTTATCTATCTGATCATCAGAGCTGCAGTAGAACTCGTGCTTTGGAATTTGAACGTGGAGCACTCCCTAAATAATGTGACTAGAAAGCAGTATGAGTTTGAGGAAGAATTCCAAAAATGGGGCGATTGAGTCTTCACAATCGTTTCGTAAGCAACTATTTACGGTAAAAACGCGAACTTCTGACTGACTTTTGGGCCCTTTGTTATTTATGCTTGCATGGTATGGCTTCCGATTTTCCGCTTGGTGGGTTTTGTGCATAAATAATGTTCTGAAAGGCATTGCCTTATTGGGAGAAATGCATGTAGTTGACACCGAAAGCACACGACCTGTGGTGCTGATTTCCTGTTCTCAAACTCGATCTCCTTTTTCTGTTGACCACGATCTTTCAAACTCACTTCTCATTTTTATCACAGTTTTTTTTACTTCGTGAACCGAGCTTCCATTTTCAGTATTATTGCCCGGACATAACGACCAGTAGATGACGAAAAACCAGTTTTGACAAGGAACATTTCTGTTTGAGTTACCTTTTTCTATCGACCATACAACAATACTGAGCGACGTATTCACACGTTCGACCAGTTCGAGATGTTCTTGCGAATGTTTCATTTGCTTCCCATCTTTTGCGACCTATTTCTCTCGTACATTCCTTTTTCCTTGCTTTTTTTTTACATATTGCATATCAATTCAAAACGTGCCGCGCAATCGACCACTCATGTGATAGCGAAACTCTTTGACAAAGGAACACTTGCCCGAATCATATGATTTGTTCGCCTCTTCTTGGTATACCCTTGAGTACTGAAAGAAAAGAGGATTAGTTCTTTTTCACTATCTTCCATGTCTTCACAGGAGACGCCTTTTCGCTTCTAGAAGTTTATTATTGGATAGTTGAGGGGAGTGATGCTGAGTTTTGTTCATATCTCAGCATCCTTACGATTGTACCTTTCTCGTACATTGCCATGATAGAAGAATACGCCTGCTAGTTATTTTCGAGCCATGCATGCGGTCTGTTATGGTTACTTATACAGTGCAATGCACATGTTTCGGCCTTGCAGCCTCTCAGTTGTACGATGCCTTTTCGTTCAATGAAGATAACTATCAGGCATATTAAGATTTAAGCGTGGTCTCAATAAATACTGGAAACGGAAGAAGTATGAATATACAGCCAGTAGAAGTCAAAATATTAGAAGATTTTGAGGTGGGATCATCGCAGTCTCATACCGCAGCCGAGACCAGATTCTAACTTGGATTACAAAAATGACTACTTCAAATGTCTCTTGTATATCCACAAATTGCTGGGTGGCTCAAAAACTAAAAGACGTCTTTCGATGATCAAAACTTGATTCAAAAGTACTTTCTCGGAGTGCTTGTAATTAATCGTAGTTTGGCCTACGCAGATCCAGATGCTCGATTCTTCACCGACAAAGTAACCCTGTCGGATTGTGGAACGGATAATCGATTGAATAAGCAATCTATTCTTTCTGATTTTGAAAATGGTAGGAAAACATGGCTATTGAAATTTTCTGGAAAGTAAATGTGTATGATTTTCTCCATAGTCCTTATGGAAGCTGTGACTGTTCGCTCAGGGCGTCGGAGTCCGATCATCTAGGTTTTGTGAATGACGAGGTTTAAATGAGCTTTGCGAATGCTTTTCCAGTTCTGGCTATAAGTGCAGCTCTTCTTACTTTGAAATTTTCTTCTATAGCTTTCTTTCAGGGTTCTGCAAGTTTGGGCGTGAGTGGTTGATTGCCTGCTGCTCGCCTTATGTCGCGTATCAGCTCAAGTTCTCATAGAGATAAACGTCTCTTGGTGACTTTCGGACTAAAAAATTGATTCTGACCCCATGTAGAATTTTGGAATTTATGTGACATAGATGAGCCAGAGCCTTCGCTAAGTGAGATGTTGTTTACCTCGTTATGATACTCTCCATAAGAACATCTCATGTCTAACGTTAAGATCGAGGCTTCTGAAATTGTGCTTTACCATCAATGGATCTGGATCGTCATGATGAAATTGAATATCCTCCCACCTTGCTTGCTCATTTTTAATCTGCGGGTCTATGAAACTCATCAGACGTCTAGTCGTAGAGTAAGATTCTCCAATGATGGCCTTTAAGAATGTATGGTCTTTTTTGCAGATCTTCTCTTTGTCCACATAGAACGCTTCGACTTTGTTTTTGTCTTCGGTTGATATCAGTTCGTGAGCGACGATGATTGATCAAAACCGATGTTGATTCGCGTCGTTTCAACTGCAGGCGTCCGGTACGGGTTGTTAGTTATTCGACTGAAGCGATGTTCGTGGTCAAACTTGTTTTGGCAATACCGCCAACGCTACCTATTCCTCTGATACAATGTATTCTAAGAAACACTTCTTCTCCGATCTCGTAGGCTGCGTGAAATTGTGAGTCTTCTCGTTCTAGCTATTACGATTCGTCGTCCCTGAAATTCTTCTTACCTGAATCATCAGGTGTTCTAAAGAGTACTCGTTTGCAAGTATGTGTGCATTTTAGTTATAAATCGTCGACCTAGTTTGTTCGGATTTTCACAACCTAATATGGCCTTGAGATTCAACAGCCTCTACGTAATCGTTTTCCTCAACGTTGCTGCATCGGAGGATCACTCGAGGTCAGCAGAGTGGGACCCGTTTTCTTTAGTGTGTTTAGCTTCTGATACTTTACGCATAGCTTGCTCAGCTCTGACCGTGGAGGCTGAATGTTCACAGTTAATTCTAGTCTCTTCCAAAGAACAGGGAGGAGCTTATTTATTGGAGGCGACTCTCAACAGCCTCCTATGTGCCTTACAGCTGCTCGATTGCACGCTTTTGGCTAATAGAACTCGTAAGAGCAAGGTATGCCAAATTAGTGGTGTACAAACGAGGAGTCCACCCCTAAATTCATCTGCGCCTCAGGACAAACATGATCGGGATTTTAGTTTGCTCTCAATTCCCCTAACCACCACTTGAGAACGCGCCACGCGCACTCTCGATTAACCGCGAGATCCGGGATCTTTTACATCATAATTCAATTATATGAGGCGAACACATAAACTGGCCGACAATATATAGTAGAGCATTATTTGGAAAAAGAATTATCATTCAAACACATATAAGGCGATCATATAACATGTTTTGAGCCTTTGTGAGGTCTGGTATGGCACCTAGAAAGTACTAGACAAGCGCCTGCTTTGCCTTTCCAGGCTCCCAGTAGTACGATGCCTTTCGGTTCAGCCGACCGCTTGCAGGGTGTTACACCCCCAAAAGGCTTAAAACATGTTATGTGATTATCAGATTATTATTTTTATGAGCGAGGTCTATAAAAGCAGTCGAATGAAGAGATAAAAGCTAAAAAGCTCTCGGCGTTGATCAATCCCTGAGGGATGCGCCATGTATTCGACTTCAATTTTTAACTTCGTTTTCAGGTGATCGAATGCACATCTGGCCTTTAAATGACTCGCGGTGGCCTCCCGCTGAACCGAGTCAGTGCTGCTTATCCTCCCAGATAAGTCTGAGATCTGTCTGGTACCAACTTACCGACCCCCGAGGGATGGATGGCTTGGTGAGCCATGAGCGCGAGATCGAACCAGTGACCTCGTGTGCGACGCAGGGCACCTCTAACCACTGCGCCACATGCGCTCCCTAAATGAAGAGATATACAAGATAAAATGGAGTTATAAATCAAACATCGGCATACGAACAAGCAAATAGCATAGTTGTTCCTCTCCACAATTAAAGCACAGCGCCCATTTGAATATATTATTAGGTTGGGATCTTCTTTCCTAATGCTGTGATGTAACAACTCAAAAGTTCGACTTTCTATAAACATCGGCATAATTAATTGTTATATGGAAATCGAGAAAACTTATCTTGATTAGCTGACGCGAGGTTGGTAAATTAGTAGTAGAAATATGGCTGACGTTTCGGCAACTCGCCTTCTTCAGAGCCTGGGCATATGTAGTATTAGTCTCCTCTCCATGTAGCTCCAGTGGGACATTACGTGGTGGTCAACATGTTAACTGGTGCTTCTACGTCAAGCTATGTAATAGGTCGTCTTCGAATTAGGTTAATTCTGCGCTGACAAAATTTGCTTGCATATGACTGAGTACTCGTGGTTAAAGAGAGGGGTAATGCATGAATCCTCTTCATCTTGAGTGTTCATGTTGGGAAATGAATTAAAGAGATCATGATAACTCTCAAAGATTTGTGACCATGGCGGCTGCAATATGTCAGTTCTCGTCGAGCGCTCTGTAGACTGAGCTTTTCAACTATGATGAACAGTGGATTTTCTTTGTTGTTTCTGTTCCAGTTGTTTGTCGTAATAATTCATTACTGCAAATCACATCTCCGCAAATGATTCTTGAACTTCCAGTTTTCAACGAAGGCGATCGAACATCTTATTGGTATCTGCTGTTGTCCGGTGATGTTCATCTCTTTCTACCCGGTCACTATCCTGTAAGTTGTGAACCGCGTTTTTCATGCTCTTTCGTATATGAATGTTGTTTTATATCGTGATGCTGGACATTTTCATCAACATTAAACGATCTTTTTATGATATATTTCTCATCAGACCGATATTACTCGTTCCGTTATATACTCATTGAGAGCTTCCACTTCTCTAATATCCCATTGCCGACTAAGGCGTCCGGCAAACGTTGTTCACGAGTAACTACGCGAATTTTTTGCCCCGGGGTGCGCCACATGCTGGCGCACGTCACGGGAAAGAATTTAACATTAATCTGCGCTTTTGTATTTTGTATTGAGGCTTGTGTTTCTTATTGTAATATATTTTATTTCGTTTGTTGATAGACATTATTGCCTTGATTTCTTGTTTTCTTATGTAATCTTCATACATGTGGCAAATGTTGATATTTAACCATACACGTTGGTAAATAACTGAAACGAAATCAGTTTTCTAGAAATAGTCATTTCAAAAAATGTAAACCCGCATGCGGTGCAAATGAGTACGGAAGAATTTTCGTGCGCTCCCATATGGCTCACGATATCCGAAATGGTTTATAGTCAAACCTATGCTAGAAAAACCATGATTATCAACTTTTCCTTATTTGGAAGTACTTTTAGCAATGTGCAAGTTATCTCGTGATTTTTGCCGTTTCATAAAATTACTTGAAATTCTGCAAACTCTTTGTCATTGTATGAGATCATTCTTGGACATATGCTAAAAGGGTGACATGTTACAAAAAAGCTAGAACAATTTAATGTTTACTGATGAATATAGTGAGGTATAGAACAGTCCTGCCTAAGTTTAATGAGCGTCGGATTCCAATTTTTGGCTCTTTGTGCTTAGAGCGAACAAATGAAAACCGATCTCATTCGCCGGACAAGAACTTTTCATAGGAGTGAGTAACCATTCGAAAGCTGAGACTGGAGGCTACAGCCCCACGTCGCTGGTTTCTCGAAACACCCTTTCAACGCTGTAGCATCCAGATCAAAGATTACAATCATTCGCCTTTTGGCTTGAATTTTATCACGCATATAATTGCTGGAAGCCGAAAAGCATGTCAGTGTGTAGAGAGATTCGTAGTATTAGTCAATCGTTTTAACCGGAGTTCCAAAGCGGAGGAAAAATTCCCAATTGAATAACAAAATACCGATTACACCGCCTCTGCCACGAGCATCGCCTTGTTGAATAGCCGGTAAACAACGTTACCAAAAATGTATAACTCGATCTTATTTTCCCGTTAAACCGTATTTCCAGAAAATGTGCACATCACTAGAATCAGAAAATATCACGCTATCAGAAGGTTACTGATAGTCTAAGGTAAGGACTCTGCCGGCGAGCTTTGAAGCAAAAATCAAAAGATTAGAGTAGATTAAAAGATCAAAAGAGCTATTTAAAAAGTAAACACGTTTTTGAGTTTTTGAAGCTTGCGCTATAGTTTAAGTACTAGCACTCTAAAAAAGGGCTTTTGTCCAGCGTAATATAAGAGAGATAAGAAAAAAAAAACACGTAGTTCTCTAAAACATGATTTCATTTTGAATGTTGCAGCGTTTTAAAAGGGTATTTTGAAAGAACGACGAAGTGAGGCCATAGCCTCAAGTCTCAGTTTTCCGGAGTGGTTGTTACTGGTAGTTTTGTTACAAATATTTGAAACGATATAGACTATTTTATATCTTATCCTTGTACATTCAGCAAAGTTGTTATTTCTCTTCCAGCAAATATCAATGTTTGCCACTGTAACCTCTTCATTCATTACACTTCCGTAAGTTGCAGATTTCCAAAAGTGACGAACATTACTGAATTAATCTAAATCATGGATTTTATTTCCAACGTTCTTGTTTTTTCGTACTACCTTTTTCGAGTAGTACTACTAGAGTCAGTAGAAAAATGACAGTCAGCATCCGAATGCACTCGTAAGCTTTTAGACAGATGTGTTTTGTGGCAAAGTTGAGCTAGCCAATCCTTGCTAAGCTTTCCATTGATAACGCTGCTCACCTCCAACAGCGCCGACCACCGACACTGTGCGAATTCGTAGGCGATTATTTGTTACGCATGCGTATGTTTATGGAAATAAAACCGCACTTCTAACAATTATCTCCGAAAATCGCATAGTGAGGATGCTTTGCGGCTTTTCACTTTTTCAAATCATTGCTGAAGTTCAACGTGAATGATGCTGAATACTAGTATAGAGAGTAAATATAATAAATGCGCAAGCGCTCATTCTATTAACTTTTTGGTGAGACCAGTGAACAGTCCTGTGTATCGGCGCTAACTCCCTTGAATTTTTGCAAAATTGTCGACTCGCTCAACCCGTTCAGTGGCGAAATTTTGATCTAAATCTGTTAGTATAATTCTTCTAAAGGTGTATACAATCCTCTTGAGGACTAATAAATTTGAAAACGTTACAACGCACCATACCTACCTCTATGTCACACCATAGTAGCTCTTATTTTGTAGCAGAGTGCTTCTGAGCAAGTTCACATTCCGTCGAGCTCTCATCTGACGTTACTCGAAGACGATGCCTCAGGCTTAGTATCCCTTCGTTCTCATAGAATGTCGGAGTGCCTCAGAGCTCCCTTAACTCATCTTTCATGTTCGATGTTATGATCGCTATACGTATTGCAGTCGTACGAGTCGCTGCCTCTGTGTTCGTTGTCGGCAGGCTCGTTGTTCGGCGAACTGGATATTGAGCGTCATTGCTGCTCAGCCGTTGTTGGTCGTCACGCCGAGTTTGTCCGCATCTCCCAACGACATTTCGTCTCTCTCTACAATGTGAGTTGGTAGTTTCTTTCCTATGTGCCGTCTTTGAACGGGGTAGAACTTGGCAAACAATGCGGGAGTTTTTCGCCTTTTCATGTAAAATCAAAAGGAACATTGATCATGTCGTTGTCGATACCAGTTGTGAAGCCTGACAGCACTTTTTTTTCTATCTTCTCGGAGACTCCTTCAAGCCCATTCGAGGTATGACATGTCAGCGGCTTACTTACGTTTCGGCGGTCTCGCTCACCACGTCAGAGATATATACCCCACCAATCACTCTACTAATAGTAGAATTGTGAAGACACACCATGATTAGACCAGAAGACGTGATATACTGTCTTCTAGTACTTTTCTTTACATTTATTAGCGGTTAGCTAGTGCTTCTTACTGTTTTTTTTTGTGGACGTTGAGACATTAGGCTCAAAAATCGAGAGGAGCTTGAGAAGAAATGTACTAGAAAGGAGTATTAACGTGATTAATCAGCTGCATCACGTATTATGCCTTGATGACTGAAATCAATACCTGCACTTTGTTTTTAGAACAAATCATCAGAATTGAGAAAATTAATCGATTTTAATTTATCGTTAATTTGTCCCCATAGACCTAATACAAGCCAAATATAAAACAAGTACAGCAATAATAAATCAACAAAAATGTCTTGTAGAATGGCGCCAACACAATCGAAAGACAACGAGGAATAGAATTTCATGCGATTAAGTTAGTTTGAAATCAGAACCTACTTGGATTTCCATTGCTTCGAGCGGGGACTTGTATAGAAACATAGTTGATTTTGAGGATAAAATTGGCTATAGATTGTTTCATGGCCTTGGCTCGGTAAATTGGTATCAATAATATATGGTTGGCATCAATTAAATGGCAGAGCATGACATCAACAATATGATTATGAACGTGATTTGAAATTTGTGAGGGAATCATAATGTCTCTTTTAGAAACACGCCGATCATCTTCAACCATTCATTATCGTCATGCAGGATATTTTGTCAGAAGACCACGGTAAGGGCTTTCATGTTGTTTTCACACAGCAATTACGGCAATGCTGCTAGCTGCTATGGCAATTATCCAATTGACTTATAAGCTAATGTTTTCTCATAATTACAGCACTCCGTTATTCTCATGAAATAGTATCATTTTTGAAACTTTTTACGTAACGGACCTTGTGAGCGTGGAGCACATTGTCTCCCACCTGTAAATGTGATCGTATCCTTACAGATGCTCTGTTCTACTGAAGGCTTCACTCCATCATTTTTAAGCTTACCTGATTTCCTTAATATTATCTTTGCGTGTTTGAAAAAAGACGCCTAAGTCAGAATTTCCCGCAAGTGTAAGACGAAAAAGTCCAGTCTTACTTGAAATAATTTTAATAATTGCGTTTTCTCTTATCCGAAAGCAAAAAGAGCTTTGTTTGAGATCCTCCTACTGGTCGCACGTCGAAGAAGAGCCGGATTATTCTGGCGTTTTCTCGGGTATGATTTCTGTTCTCTGAATCGGACTTGTGTAATTTATGGAGAAGCAATTAATTGTGTTCGTCGAGCTTCTACTTCCGCCGTGTTGCTCTTACTCTTTTACGCCTCTTAGCTACGTCTACGATATGTTTAAAAGTTACTTCTTCTTTCGCGCTGCTCCTTAACGATACTATTTGACTGAACGCCTTGTTAGTCAGTGATGGAGTATCTTTTATTTGGTGGCTAGAAAGAAATCAAGGTTTTCATGCTTGACGCTTATCAGTACGACGCACATGCTCAGTCTTACTCGCTTGATGGTGCGGCAACTCCTAAAAATAAATCAAAAAAAAGGTCCTTACATACAAGGGCTTCATCTTCTTTTCGGAATTCTCTAACATATATTTCTCCAGTGCGTATATGGAGGATATACGTGCATATTTTTGCATATGTATATATATAGGGATTGCGGAGCGGTTAGTAATATAAGCTATTAGAATTAGTGGTTGATTGGACCTCCTCCTTCAACGCTGCCTTGCAATTACATGAAAATGTCTTAGCCCGGTTATCTTCAAGACTGCGAGATTACGTTGGAGATATTATTCGACTAGCATTCTGAGACATTCATGAAGAAACTGAAATCCTTAAGCAGTAGTTGAAACAAAATCTGGAAGGTTTGAAGACTTCTAGGACAATGACAGGGACGCGAGTAGATTACAAGAAGTGCTGGCGTTTACAGTTGTGATGATAGTTGTGATTCATTGTGATTCAGAACAATCAATTGTGATGATAGTTCATCTAAAACAAGTGAATAAATATTTTTACTATGTACCTATATACTCGAAAGCTTATAAACGAATACACTGGGGCTTGCACACATTATCGTCAACTTCATACGACGTGGGAGTTTATGAGTTCTTTCGTCTTAATTATTCATAGCGCATGAAGAAAAACTTTTATCTGTACTTTGGTAGGCGTTGCTGTTGAATCATCAGTAAGAGCCCAAACTTCATACTTTATACCTAATCCTCGAATCTTACCTACCAAAATTACAGCTACAACTTGATAAGTTATCAATCTTTTAAATATTTTTAATTTGTTTTAATTTAATTAATTTAATTATTTAGTTTAACAATTATCAAATTTAGTGTATAAAATACACTAAAAAGCTCTTATTGTGATCACGAAAGCGATACCAATTTCGATCCGACTTTGTTTTCTGATTGTCAACTTTGTCTAATATCAGGGATCTTTTTAGATTTTGGCTTTTATCATGCGGGTTTGCTCTATTATTTCCAGTCTCATTGGTACTGTGACAATTTCCGACTTGTCTGATTTTTTTCCACAAAAAAAAATTTCGATTTTTGTTAAGATATGAGAAAAGAAGCAACTTTCTTTTCACAGCTCATCAATCTCCGTCATGCGCAAATGTTAGAAACTGTCATGATCTCAAATTAATTACATGTTTCCCATAATCACGAAGAAAAAAAATCTTGTCGAATGTTTTGAGAGTTCACCTCACAAGTGCTTCAAGACTGGCAGCTTTACATGAAATTCTGGTGAAATATTTATCTTTTCCTTGAGAATATCTACTCATCCATTATTTATGCGCATTGCACAATGATTATAAGTAATGCCGAGCGCTCTATCCTTAGTTCTAGAAACTGCAATAAATTGCAACTACACTTTTCTACGTATAGATAAGCTTACGCCCTTCTTCATTCACTTATTTCTCGTTGATTTCATATGTCTGAGATGAAACACCCCAGGGCAGCCTATCTTTTATATTTTTAATGGAAATCTATTATGTTCTAGCCACAAAGAACTTTATACATGGAAAACTTCTTATGATGCACTTTATTTTCTTATACTATACGACAATAGATCATCGTAGTACAAGCTGCTGTGGGTGATTTCCCAGCTGTCTATTTTAAATAGCACTCAGATGTTCCAGTTGTCGCAAACTATAATAACATGTGTATAGCGTTCCTGTTCCTGATGCTCGGTAGCTGGTATATGAGAGCTGTTGATTATTGTTGATGGTTGTCGCATAGGGATAGTTTACGCGAATTGAACACCGGCATAGCATTTCAACCAGGTGTCGGCTTTAATCATCGTCATCTGATATTTGCTTTTGATTTGACTAGTTACCTATTCACTTTCGTTCTTGTTGATTCCATCTACTACAATCATGAAGATGACAAAAATTCATTAGATCAACTGTTTTTTAAACCTCGCAACAAACATTCGAAATAATTCCAAAGAAAGAATGTCTACAACCTAAATGAGGTTGGTACTCCAGGGCCATACATCGGTGTTTTGGAGGTTTCGGTCACTGATGAAGGGGCCGAAACATCCGAAACACCGGGGTATGGCCCTGGCGTACGAGCCTCGTTTGGGCTTTAAACATTCTTTTTTTGATAAAAATTCGATTTTGTCGCTTTTAAGCTGGATTATCGACCCGTGAAACCACATTGTGCATTCTTTGGTAGTTCAGAGTGGATTAGGGAGGAATGTTAAGAAGTTTAGAAAATGGAAAACGGCTATTGAGAACAAAAATGGTCTACCTCTTTTTTGAATGACATAGGTTAACACTCTGCACTGTTAAACTTTTCATTCCTCTAGCTCTTTTAGTCCCTTGTAGTCGATTAAATAACACTAATTCAGCAACTCCACAGCATTTTTCAATTAGCTCTTTTGTAACAGCAACGAAATGCCCCTGATCATTAGCATATTATTGTGATTCTTTTTTGAGTTCGTCTTGTTCACGTGACGTTCTCGTTAAGTTCTTTAATAGTTGACAATAATTTCCCAATAAACAAACCGGTTGAGGAGTTTAGAACTTTGCATGCTTGGAAGAACAGATTCACGGCTTCGTCGCCCAAGAGTATAAATAAACGTCTTTTGTATTCAAATTCTCTCTAGTTAGTTTTCAAGAATCGACGCTGCTCGAATTTTTGAAAATCTTTTGCACTGGCGTGTAGATCGCAAAGATAATTAATCTGATGTAGACACCATCATATACTGTTCGTCGAGGTACTGCATGCTTAGTTAGTTTGGATTTTAGACCTTCGGGACAGCGTGTGTTCCTTAACACACGCGTGTTTCCGCCGCCAAATAACTTTAAATTTTATCAGGAGCTCATCGCTACGAAAACATGGAATATAATTGGGTAAATTTCTAGCAACGTATTTATGGTGATAAGAACGCCCATATGTTCTAATGGTGCTCATTTTTCGACAAGAAAATCACATCCATACAAAAAGAACGCACTTTCAGTTATTATTGCGCGTACCTATATTCTTGTATTCATTTCATAACTTGAAGAATACAGGTTTGAAAACTGTGTCTGATTTTTAACCAAACCTTTCCAATGTTCTCTTTCAATCTTTCAATGAGGAGAAAATTACGTTTTGCCTACAAAGAAATTAGCCCGTGTTCAGGTTTCCCAGCTAATTTGTCACTACCTGCATAATAAAAAAATAAGAGATCTTGAGATCAATCTTCAATAGAAGTTAGTTGAGAAAGCCAATGTGTCTAAATGTCCCCATATTTAATGGGAAAACCACACACTTACGAATAGAACATGCTTAATTTCTTCCTGCGCACTTCCTTCTATGATGTTATATTGCTGTAATTCGAAAACACATTTTCTACAATGTACGACTTTTAGGAGAAACTCAAATGTTAGGACTTTTTAGTACGTTACCGAAGTTTGCTTTGTTAGAGTTTGCATTTATGATCATATTTCTGACCAACAGAATTCAACATTCTGAGCAAACATTCTTCTTGGATTGTCTGCACCTAATACGTGCTTATTTATTACGGCTTCGAGCATTTTCAGCTTATTGTTCGTCTGTCAATTCACTATATCATTCAGTACAATGTCGACATCTTGATAAACTGGATGAAATCTTCCATGAAGCTCGTGGATGAGGTGCTAAGCAATTCGTGGCGCGTTTTTGTAGGAAATGTGCAACTTGTTGGGCTTCCGTTTGATTTCTTTCGCACCACTGTTATATCCGGTTCTCTTTCCCTAATTTTTCTAAACGGGTCATTACCCAAAAGGTGTGGTAAGATGGAGAATCTTCTAGTGGCTACAGCCAGGAAGTAGAAAGCTAGGGTTACGAGCAGTCACACTCACCAACTCAACCAAAGCCTAAGTTCCATGTTCGGAGGATTCTGCTCTCGGCTTTCTGAGATCGGCAAGACTGTTCTGAGAACTGCTCGACAACAAGCAGGCAACCGATGCCGTCGTCCACGGGAGCAACTTTGGAAGTTAACCGCTGCAGTGCAAGAGGAGTTTTCGCAAAGTTTCAGTGTCGGCTTATCTAAAACACGCTCACGTCACACTGAAAGTGAACTCGCCATATTGTGGTGAAACTGAGCTGAAACACAGTACAAAATCTACGCATAGCCTTGATATTGCTCCTTCGATCTATCATATTTTTAGCACCCTGAAACAGCATCTACGGGTGAAGGAATGTCAAGACTATAACCAGCTCAAAAGTGATGCCACCAATTTCCTTGGTCCCCACTTTCATTCTTCCAAGAAGGCAGGCATCCAATCTTTGCCCAAGTGGTTGTATTCCATTGATCACGATGGTATTTGTATCGCTGATCAGTCACTTTTCTAAATAAATAGTAATTGAAGCAACACAAGTGTCAAAATGCGAAAGAAATTATGGAAAAACTGAGTAATTCCAAAGTCAAATTCAAAACTATACTAATGCTTGAGACCTTCAATTGTCAATATTTGTTTAGACTTGCTTTTCTTACAATATCTACGATTAGACCTTTGCAATAGTCTGCGATAAATTGACACTTCTGGCGTACCATCTAAAAGATGTTTGATAATATACACAATATACTTCCATAATATGATCTAATCTCATTATCATCAGCTTCACAACGTCCACACTCATATACAGCATACAATTGAAACGTAGAACATACAATTTTTAGAATATACAGTGGCTGTTATAACTTCTAGGAGTGTGAAATCACCATATTTTGTGGAGTTGGCATAACAGCCCATCAAGCACTTGTCGAGGTGTGAGCATTTAGTTGTTTCGCAAGAACAGGTGTGTGCGCCTAACCATGGGTAAAAGTGAAGCACTGATAAAGCAGGAAACCTGCTTTGCCTACTAATTTTTCTGAATTACAATTGTTCGTTCCTGAACAGGAGAGCACGTGGCGCAGTAGTCAGACGTTCTCTGCGTTGCACACTAGATCGGTAGCTTGATCTCGCACTCATGACTTAGTAAGCCTTCCGTCCCTTCGGGAAAGCTGAATGCGTATCAAATTTATCTGGGAAGATAAACAGCGCTAACTTGATACATCGCAAGGCTACCACGAATCACGTAAAGGCCAGATAATGCTTTTAGTCAGCTCAAACGAAGTCAAAAATTGAAGACGAATGGCGCATTTCTCAGGATTGATTAGCGGCGAGAGCTTTATCGTTTATCCTTCTTGCACCCAATTCTTTCGCAACCCATGGTTAACTCTTTCTCGCATACATTAGCTGCAATTAATTCGAAATAAACCACACAGTGAAACTATGTAGAAAAAAATCACCTGCATTGGTGTAAGTGGTGAGGGATTTCGAGAAGAGTGAATTGGAAGCAGATAATAGATCAAGCGCTCCTGATGAGTGGTGGCCTTCCAAAACCACTCTACATGCATGTGCTAAGATTGAAGAAAAGATGATAACTGTAGTAGTAAGTGGCGTAGATCATCATAAGGACAATATACTAACGAAATGACCAGGACAGGGAAAATTAGTGCTTATGTCCAGTGACAAAAGCCTCCTCGAGCAGTGGTTTTCATAGTACAGAGTAAGTGGATATATGAAAAGAAAACATTCCCATGGAATGAGGAAAAAAGTCTTCTATAATTCTATGGAGGTCCCAACTCTTGAAGTGCGTTAGAATGTCGGAAAATCATTGAGTCACAATGAGCTGAAGTCGCATCCAATGTGCAGTATAACTTTTTACGAAACAGTAATTGTTTTTTTGAATTCCAACACTATGATTTCATGGTGATGTTGGAATGATAGGATATGAAAACTAGGAGATCACATCGTAGTCCGATAATGTCAGGTGATATGCGAACTTTGAACATCAGGCAGGAATCGAACCCGGATTACGCTTTTCCGGAGGCGCGTGTTAACCACCTGCACTATCGATGAGGCTATTGATCTGCTTTCACTCTAAAAAAGTCGTGTTGATTACATGCATTCGATATGTTGGCGTAATTGGATTCAATACCGGTATGGTGCTTACCAGGTAAAATCGTTGACGGTCGGTTGTGACAGATTGATACCTTGTATCGCAGAAAGAGTTAGTAGAAAGAGAAGAGTAAATAGTATACCTTGTATCACATTGTACAACTGCTAGAAGCGTTAAAAAAACAGAAGTCTTGTCGATTACTCATATCATAATATTTATTTCCGGAAATACAGACTGATGATATTTTTAATTAGTGATCAAATGTTTGTAGTGCTTCGTACAAAGGCGAACTTATATTGACGTAAAAAAGGAAAGATAAATGAGATAGAGACATAAATGAAATAAAAATGGAATTGACCAAATTAAATCTGAAATTGCGCTCATTTTGCAGGAATATAATTCTGCCGCTAAAGTCACTGTCATTAGGACACATGAGCGCTCTTTTTAATGAAGTCTATAATAATTTTTTTAGTGATTCGAATATCACTTCGATCTGTTAGTGGTGACAAAGTCATCTTAAATTCTTAAATTCGCTATGTAGGTACCAGATTACCATTCGTACGCGTACCAACCAGCCTCTATTTGTACTGTCCGAACCGCCCGCCACCCAAGAATGGCCACTGTCTCGAACGTGGTAAAGAGTCAATATCTTAGAGAAAATTAGCAAACAGGAAAAGATTTTCTAGCTTCTGGAAGTCATAATTTAATTTTGTGGAGTATTAACAATTTTTTCGTTGAGAAGGCAGTTAAATTGTTCACACTTAGATTTTCTGATGCAGTACTGGCCGAGATTCCGTTTTGCCTTTGCCAGAACCCATTATTCTCCTCGAAAGGTGATTCACACAAGTATACTTCTTCGGTTCCACATCTTTAGTTGAGTACACATATTATCTTGCTTACATCGAGGAGATGTACAGAGTTGTCGCATTTCGATGTTCAGTACTTGATGGGCGTCCTCTGGCATACCGCACAAATCGCGTAGTCGTCTCGGGAAACAAGACAACACCCAAGAAAAAGAAAAAAAAACAACTCCAAAATTACAGAAAACAAGAATCCTCTTACCAAAATGTCCGTTATGAAATCATGGTAAACGTGTAACTATAAAAAACTTCGGCTAAGAAGTTAGCTAGTTAGTTAGCTAGAAGTATAGCTAACACAGGAAATGCTTTTTCTGTAACCATCACAAAATGCGAAAACTGCGCGAAGTTACAGGCATTGTTCATACTACTTCGCTGATTTTTCTTGCTCAAACAGAATTATTATTATTTAATCGCTTCTAGTGGTCGTATGATGTTATAGTGTACTCGATGATGTAGAGTGATGTGCAAAACCTTTGCGTCAGGCAGTACTGCAACCCACATTTCACCCAATCCTGGGGCGCGTGCTTTTGCCCTTATACCACCGACGACTGATTTGACACCACTCTTTCTACGCTAGAACGCATTCATCTCTTTTGTGCTTACTTGAAGAATTACTAGTCGACCAAATATCTCTAGTGGATTAATTTTAGACGTGAATAAGCGGCTTTGAAAAAGTGAAATTGCCAAAAAGTTGCCAAAGTTGAATTGAATCAATCTTGCTGATTACAAAATCATGTCTGTTCATTGAAAGTAAAAAAAGAAAACCATGAAGTTTTTGTTCGCTATCGTGTTAAGTAGAAAGATGGCCGTGAGAACTGCTTCTTGAGAAGGGCTGTTTCTAGCTGCAAAAGATCTGTGTTATCTATTAGCTTATATTTGATTCAATAATGTTTAAATCCGGAAGAAATAGTCTTTATGTTGAAAAACGGTCATAATGTCTACACATGAATAATGTGTGATTCATAATGTTCCAAATGTAATGAAATACTTTTTTCTACCTCCACTTCCAGTTTACAATAGCATTCATGAAGCAGAGGTCGAATCATAAAGACCTCGTAAATTCGGTTCGATTATTCACACTTCGACTTGGTTGTCAACTAAAACGTTCGTCTTGTCCAGGGTCGTCGTCGTTTGACGTGACGGCAATGCAGGCAGAATTGGACCAGTTGCCTAAACAATCTTCTGATGAACGGGGGAACATCATCGAGTTCAACAACTCTATTGTAAGTGCAGTTCCTTTTTTTTAGTTAAATTCAACACAAACCGTCACATCCTAGTCTATGGATCGTAAAGTTTGTTCATATGCCGTTCTCGCTTCAGCACTAAGGCTATAAACACTTTATTTCGGATTAGAATAATATTTCGATGAGGTAGTCTTTTGTTATGAATTTTAAAAGTAAACAGAATAATGATAACGTCGTTTGATTTCGATATCTCAGTGGAACAAGCACATTTTTCCTTATTGTTTACGTTTTTTTCTTCGTTATTTACGTTTCTTTCTTCTCCTTGTATAAGCATTGCGAGTATGGAAAAATCTCTGTACAAAGTAGCGCAACGATTTTATTTTCAGTCGTTTGAAGCTCGAATTAAAGAAGTTGGTGCTCAGTTGAGGTATACGATGCTCACACAGGCTCCGCATCTTGTTCGAGACCGGATCATCAATAAAACGGTTGGCTTATTTTTTATACTGGCAGATTAGGAAAGAGAAAAAGAGAAGAGAGAGAAATAGAGGGAGACAAGGAGTTAGAAATAAAGCGAAGCTGGAAAACATGGTCCAAATGTCTTTGTCACTTTAAAAATGGGAGGAGATTCACGAAGTACGGAACAAATTTGCTCCCATATCGATTGTATAATAAATATCTATCCAATATCTATTTATGTTTTGCTTCTAATCTTGTACACGTGTTAAAGCTGTCAAGCCATCTACAGTAGTCGCCAGTGCCATCCTACGCCCTAAGCAAACAAGCTCTCCATCTCTCTAGGGGTCGGTTGAGTAGTTCAAAACATGTCCAGAAGAATAAAAGTACTACTCTAACACATCGTTAGACTGCCACAAATGATTATGTAGAACAAAGTTGTATCCAATCACCTCTTAATGATGAATTTACGAGCTGCCCTTGAGGGTAGATTGAAGCTGAGACTTCATAACCCTTGTCTAGATACGCTACTGTTCTCGCTTTCAGTTTGTGATTCTAGTGAGGCAGAACAATGCACATTTGTAGATGGAAAGGGAAAGTGTATAGATATGGAACCTTCTATTCAAATCTTTTTTGAAAAAGATCGAAATCTCTCGATCAGATCAAGATGTGTGTTTTCTCGACTAATTTTTTTTTTTTGTAAAATGGCGGAGAGTCTGGTGGCGTTCTTAGCCTATATCACAGATACATGGTAACTCGGAAGATAGTTAGCAAGAGAAAAATTCTTCATGTGTAATTCTTGAAAATGTGGGTAAAACATAATTTTTCAATGCTACAGCGTTATAAAAGAGTCTTTCCAAAGGATTCACGTGGCGCAGGAGCCAGCGATTTGAGCTTTTGAATGAACTCTGTTAGTGTCGATCAAAAGGAATTGTTTCTTTTTTCGTCCCCTGACAACATAGAAGAATCGCTTCACTTCTTTCTTTTTCTTTAGCAGTCATATACATCATCAAAATAATTCATATTGATACTATATATCTGGGGACTTTAAGTAATATGCAAAATTGTGAACTCCAGGTGGAAGTTGAAGCTGAACCCCTCGTTTCACCCTTACCGGAGGCGCAAGCTGACCCTTAGAAGTAAAACGCGGATTCGGCTCCTATCTAAGGTTCATAATTGTGCATATCTTATGACCACATTCATATATTACCTTTCGTTTCGAGTGTTTTCTTTAGACCACATTAAAATTTCAACATCTGTCATAATTATTATTTGAGCCAACATGTCACGTGGTCCGTTAAATGGGCTGACTTATAGAGCCCGAACACGTGTTTCAACCTTGACAGTCCTATCAGTCGGGCGGTACCCTTCGTCTTTTGCCAGTCCTCTTAGGGCGCTCAGTCGTTTAGATTAAGAGTAGGCGACGACGAACATTTAACACCGTCTACTACGTAAAAATATCATCAAATGGACAGTATTTTACACTCGACTGCTCTTGTCCGGTATCGCTAATATATCATACCTTTCGTTTCAAATGTTTTTTTGGACCACGGTCAAATTTCGACATATCTCGTAACTATTATTTGAGCCAACATGTCATGTGGGCTGTTATAGGGCTGACTTATAGAGAAACACTCGAAACGAAAGGTATGATATATTAACGGTTTCAGCAAAGTGCAATCGAGTGTACAACACTGTCTGTTCGGTGATTATCTCACCTGACATACAGGGTAAAATGTTCGTCGTCGCCAACTCTTAGTAGAGGGGACTGAACGCCCCGAGAGAATTGACTAAGGATGAAGGGTAACTGCTCGACAGACGAGATCTTCAAGGTCGAAACGCGTGTATCGGGCTCTGTAAGTTTATCCTATAACAGACAACATGACATGTTGGATCAAACGATAATTATGAGATTATTAATTTCCTTGGATACAGTTATATTACCATAACACTGCTATAAAAGTTGTAAAACAAGGAATTTCTGTAAATTATTTCATAATTTCATCTCTTTGAGTTCATCAGTTTTAGAGTTTTATATACTTATAATATTTAAATTGCATTGAGTGGTGATGTAAGGGACTTTTATATTACCTTCGTAGTACTTCAGAATGAGAAGTTTGATGATTCAGCCGTATGCAGATTGCATGATCGGTAGCGAAATGGTGGACTGGTTGTTGGATCTGTCGGTTTCAACGGGTGCTCATTTTCCATCTCTGTCACGTTTTCAGGTTCCTTTGTTATCGACTTTATCACTTTTTTGTGCAAGTATGCTTCTCATCAAGTTCTTGCCTCATCGAGTTAGAGAAAAGTTTAGAGAGCCAATTTCAGCCTGTATATGTTTTCCACTTTCTACCCATGTAATAAAGACTCTAAGCTTCTATTATAGAATCTGATTTTTCTTCAAAACTGAAAACCTGACCAGACTTTTTTACGTTTAGGTTATTTGGTCTTAGGCAAGAAGCAATGTTAAAAATTTGTTACCCTGGTTTTTTACTATTGTTTTAGATCAGTGGCATGTGGCAAATCCTCCTAGAACAGAACATCATTTACCATGGTATTGGTTTGCTTGCCGTATTTTACTTTTTCCTTTTTTAGCAGATACAACATGAGTTTTTGAAATCTAAATAAAATTCAATAAAGAGTGTAACTCACAAAAAATAGCTTGAGCTGTACGATAACCTATATTTTAAGTTTTATTATACAGAAACCGTAAGTATCGACTGGTTTAGTAACGAATGAGCTGCAATTTCTCGACAAGTTGGTGTTTTATCGATGGGTTGACAACGAAAAACTCGAACAGACATGGCATCTAACAAACGGCTCACCAGGTGTTTATTCCATTCGCTTATTACGAAAATAAACCTCTGCCAAAAAAAAAACATAAGAAAAATTGTAGTCGATCTTGAAATCAATTTTGAACAAAAAGACCGATGTGCGAAAACGGGTTTCTGAGATACGCCTTTTCTTGAACTAAGACGATTCAGAAAACCTCTGATGAACACAAATGAATTGATAGAGAAAATGTATTGGGGCAATTTATTTCAACATTAACAAATATCACCTTGTCTATGTTGATGATCCATTACTAAAAATACGGATATATTTCGCAAAGTGGAAGAAAGAAAGTCGTTGATTTAGTATCGACAGCGAAATATGCGATTGTTTAAAATTTCTTGACATAATAAATGCTTTTGAAAAAGGCTACGATTCTGTTTCAGTGCGAAAGCTGCGGTGCCGAACACTTTGATTAATAGGAATGTCTTTCCAAGCGAGTCTAAAACAGTTCATTTTCCTTACAAACCTTCTCATAAATTTTATACTTAGGAAGGGTGTCGTCAATGGAGTCCTACATGAAGAAAGAGGTGCCCACTCGAGAGGATCTCGCCAGTGCCATCTTCTTTCTCAGCACTGTCGGACCGGATGCGTTATTCCGGATGATACTGAAAAAACTGTGAGTTTACGTTTTATTTTTAAGTCTCTTCGTCGACTAATTTGTGCTTCCAGTCCTCACGATCGGACACCCGAAGAACTCGAACTGGTGTATGAAGAATTGCTCCATGTAAAAGCACTCTCACATCTGAGCACAATGGTGAAACGTGAACTCGCTACCGTAATCGGATACGAGCATCATACCAATGCAGGTAACTGATCTGATCACGATGTTGTTAAATTTCATTTGAGTTCGTTTTTGTGCCTTTGACGACGTAAGTTGACGAGACTTGAACGGCTCGACAGTGATTCCCGAAAGGCTGTTAGTTGTGGTGTTCATCTAAACTTGTCACGCTGTTCTTGCATGGGAACTAAAATTCGTGGGCCTTAAAGCAGTCTGGTTCTTCCTACTTAGTTGAACATCACTTCCTGTACTTCATCCAAACTCTTCAATGTCTTAGTTGCTTTTGAATGATGTTTTAGAAGATTGATCATCAGAAAAGCCAACTTATGAAGTGAAAAATTTGAAAAAATTTCTTTCCTGAATGCCTTGCGTAAAAGTCGAGTTGAATGTTGGTTGAACAGTCAAGTACCTATTTCTTACAGGAACAGTTTTGTTTCATCAAGGGGACCCTGGAAAGAATTGGTACATCATTTTACGTGGAAGCGTTGATGTAAGCATTCATGGAAAGGTGCGTCATTTTTTGCACGTGTATGTTCTTAACTTCAGTTTTCTCCTTTGTAGTGTACATGAACATGAATCTACTATTTCGTCACCTACAACGCTGACTTGAGTTGTCTTTTCTTTATTGATTGGTATATCAATTGATTGATTGGCTAATTAGAACACTAAAATTCCCAACATAAGTCAGGTAAACATACCCATGATCTAGAGTGATGTGCAAAACTTTCGCGTCAGCCGGGACTCGAACCCACATCTCACTTTATCCGGGAGCGCGTGCTCTAGCCCGTTCCACTACTTTCACTCACTTTGATCGACTGTTCTTGATAACTCGTTTTAGAACTTTGATCTATTTTTAAAGACTTTTAGGCCATTTCGACGTTTTATAGGCATTGGGTTACGTACGTTTTGGCTTCTCGCCCACCACATCGAAGCCACAAGTCGCATCATTCAACTTTACGGAGTAAGGAAAGGGAGACACAGATTAATAACACCAGCCAAAGTGAAATGTTGCCTGAGTCTTCTACCATCATTGGCACGCTGCTGTAATTAATCATATAGAGCGTAAGGCTCTGATGAGGCGGGCCCGAAACGTACGCAAGCCACTGACATAGAAAACCCTGAAGGGCTCAAAAGTCTCTTAAAATAAATCGGTGTTCCTAAAGGAGGTTTAAAAACTGTCAGTCAAAGGGCAATATCCATGTAATCAATGGCGCTCGCGTCTCATCAATTGTCAAAGACTCAGTCAACATTTTACTGAGCCCGGTTTCATTTTCTATCCCTTTCCTTGTATGCTCGCTTGACTGATAGCACGTGTGACTCTGATAAAATGGGCGAGACCGTCGAAACGTACGTGGGCCACCGACAAAAGTCTCCTGAAAAAAATCAGTCCGTTTGAAATGGTCTACTAAATTTTGCAATTACTACTACAATTTTTTGTACAGCATGTTTCATAAAATTCAAGTCATATGCGTTGGTTTCAATGCATAACTCCGATTTCCGTGGATCGGTGCGTTCTTCATTAAGTACGGTCTACCTGAACCCGGCATCATACATATTACCACCTGCAGGAAATGATCTCTAAAAAGATATTTTTTGCATTCATAAGTAATGATTTCCTTTCTTATTCATAACTCAACGAACCGTATTCAAGAAATGTATCATTGACCCAAGGATATCTGAACACACCAAAATCAGTCCATATTCTTCCAAGGACCCGAGCTACCTGGGGCCCACTAGATTGTCCGGTACAGTCGTTTTGTCGTTCAGTTTTCAGGAAGGAAGAAAGAAAAAACGAACTTACACGTCCAAAAAAAGACGTTTTCCAATTGGCAAGATCTAAAAGATTGTCCGGTTGTGTATGGATACTTCAGCGTCTATACAGTATGAAATATGTTAACAAACTGTGCAGCAAAGAAAACAACGAGAACCTTCTTAGGTTTCTATAATGTAAAATATTCATGAACACATGAGTAGCGCAATGATATTTGCTTATCGGACCGGCAGGACAGCATAAGATTGTTGATTTCAATGATAATACTGCAATGTATCAGCTAACAGAAATTTCACTGCAAACACAAGTAACTGAAGTGCGTGCTTTGATCAGCAAACGCGCACTAGGAAGGTCAACCCATTTCAGGGTTATTTGGAGGCCGTTGAACAAGTGAAGTACAATTTGAACATTCACTAACGTGTTTTGGGATACCAAGCACAACCTGCCGTACCAGTTAGTATGCCTTATGTCCACGTTCACAATCTGTCTAGTGATATATAAACTTTGAGATTGCTTTTAGCCGCTTTTCAAGATTTCTTACGTTAAATCTTATGAACTTCGTTCGTGACTACACATCGGCTTACGCTAGCTTTGGCGGTATCGTCATCATCAGAAATCTTTTTCGAGTCACGCGCCTTTCTCAGAGAAAAAAGGCGATGAAGAATAGTACATTGTCAGCGGAAAAAAACATGGCAGCAGCATACCTAGAATCGATGCCTTGCTATGGTACGAGGAAAGATTTATGAATTTCAGGGTGTAGTGTGTACACTGCAAGAAGGGGACGATTTTGGCAAATTGGCATTGGTGAACGATAGTCCACGAGCAGCCACCATCACCCTCCGAGAAGATCATGCACAATTCCTCACCGTTGACAAACATGACTTTAACAGGTACTTGATGCTTTGTAACACTTCATTTCTCCAAAATTTTGAACATTTGATGAAGTTTCAAGAGTCAATTTGCTTTCTGGAGAAACAGGTCAAGAGGTACTATGTTTAATAACAGGTAAGCCACATATGCAGTGTTGACAAATTTGCGTAATTAGTTTAGTAGAACCGCTGAGTAGAAATTCCCTTTAGAAGCAAAAATTGATATAATATATTAATTTATCTGATGAGGATATGACATGTTTTGAGTTGTGAGGTCTAGTGCTATACAGATATTTGTTGGGACTCAACAGTAGCATCGTCTCTCGGTTCAGCAGATCCCTGAGGTTGAATAATCTTCTATAAAGGAATTGACGTCGAATAATAAATCACCCCCAGTCAGATGACAGAGTTACTTGACGTTGTGGTAACTCATCTGACTTGGGGTGGTTTATAACTCCGCATCGATTCCTTCATAGAGGATTATTTAACCTCAGGGAATCGGTTGAACCAAGAGAGGATGCTACTGATGAGACCCAATAGGACAAAACAGGTATCTGCATAGCACTAAACCTAACAGCTCAGAACATGTTATATCCTTATCAGACTATGTCATTTTGTTTCGAGTGTTTTCTCAAGACCACAGCTCAAATCTCAATATGCCAATAATTACTTCTAAGCCACGCATGTCATGCGCTCTGTTATAAAAGGGCTGACATATGGAGCCCGATACACTGTTTCGACCCTGCCGTCTCGTCAGTCGTGCAGTTAGTCTTTCTCATCTTTTGCATCCTGTGTGGGTGCTCCAATCCTCACACTAAGAGTTAGCGACGACGAACGTTTTACGCTCTATCTCCAGTGAAATTATCACCGAAAACAGAGCACACTCGATTGTTCTTGGCTAGTATACATAATATATCATATCTTTCGTTTCGAGTGTTACGGCACTCTGTGTTCGCTGATAATTCACTGGACGTAGAGTTTAAAATCTTCGTCGTCACTAACTCTTAGTGTGGGAACTGGAGCAACCACACAGGATTGGTAAAGGACGAGAAAGGGTAACTGTCCGACTGACGAGACTGCAAGGTCGAAACACGTGTATCGGACTCTATAAGTTAGCTCTTTTTTAACAGACCACATGACATGCGTGGCTCAAAAATATTTATTTGGGATATATCATTTTGAACGAGCCTATAAAATAGAAGAGGTATGATAATTTGAGTCCAGAGATTTTAGAGGCATGTTCAGGATTCTTCGAGATGTGGAGGCAAACACAGTTCGACTGAAAGAACACGGACAGGATGTGTTAGTGCTCGAAAAGATCAACTTACCACGTGGAGCTGCCATTGACAACTCCCAGATGGTCAGCAACAAAAATCAGTGCTGGTAAGTAAAGCGTTCTAGTTCGTTCAAAAGCGGCGATATTTCTGGCTTTGGATGGAAATAAATCGAAAATCCAGCGTATTTAAGGTAATATTCAGTATTGTCTCCAAAAGGTAGAACAAGATAATCATTATCACCAAATTGTCCATTATGTGTTTCAATTACTGGTTTTCTTAACTCGGGGATAAAATAATAAATGTAAGTTTTTTATGAGAATGATACAAGTTGTCAGCATTCAGCTATTCGGTGATGGCTGGCTTGGCAGAGAAGATACTGGAGTACGTGTTGGAGACACGGGTGGACGCCCAAGAGGATGGCGCTGAGCTGGATGTGTTCCTCGAGGATCTTGTACTCACTCACATCATCTACCTTCCAACCAATACCCTCTGTAACTACCTCAAACAATATTACTCAAGGGCTGCCGAAGTAAGACTAGTAAGAGTACAATCAGCATCTTTCTTTTGCATAAATATATATCGACTGAGAGTGAAGAAGGGAATATAAGCAAGAATTTTAACCCCTTGAGTTCCACGTTGACTTTTCACGCAATAAGTGGCGGGACCGCGCGGGGAGCGCAGCGCGTCGCAGTAGCGATGTGGTAGTTTCTCAATGATATTTATATTTTATTATCTTCAAAGGAGCGCATGTGGCGCAGTGGTTTGAGGTGCTTGCGTCGCACACGAGGTCAATGGTTCGATCTCGCGCTCATGGTTCACCAAGCCATCCATCCCTGCGGGGTTGGTAAATTGGTACCAAGCAGGTCTCAGACTTGTCTGGGAGAATAAGCAGCACTGACTCGGTTCAGCGGGAGGCTACCGCGAGTCATTGTAAAGGCCAGATATGCATTCAATCACCTCAAACGAGGTCAAAAATTGAAGTCGAATGTATGGCGCATCCTTCAGGGATTGATCAACGCCGAAAGCTTTTATCCTTGTACCATCAAAGGGAGTTTAATCGTCAGTGAATGATTTAATTTGATAAGAGACTTTAATAAGGCTATTTTTGATTAAAACATACCAGAACAACTGCAAAACAAGGAATTATTCGTCAAGGATGATGCTGCACAATGCAATACGATGCGACTTCATCGAAAAGTCAGAGCAACTTCTTAACGTTAATCAACTTTAGAAGTTGAGACTTTTATGGAGTTGTATAAGAAGCTTTGTTGTATTGCAATATGAGTAGTAACTTTTTATATTTCTCACTTATAGTCTCATAGGAATTTTATCACTATCATACCTTTTCCAAAAAACTACTCAAATAGATGGATGCAAATTTCATTAAGGCTTGCTCCAGCCACAAACTAAGCAGTCCTTGCATATAAGTTCCTTCTTGAAGTCGTTCACTGTAGAAGATGTGTTTCCTTACACTCATTCAACATCATCGAAAGAGTGAAACAGTTTATACTGCGTTCTCTTCTCAATTATGTAATTTGCATCAGAAATTAAGTATTTCTAGAGCAAGTTTGGAATTTTTTTACTAAAAATGCATTTATAGAAGTCTTTTCAATAACAGTCTAATTTTTTCTAGCGACAAAGTTTGCTTCGAATTCAAAGTTTCGTTATTTAATATTAAAAATCCGCTGTGAAATTAGGACAACCACTCCTGAAGCAAAGCATTATTTTTTTCCTTCACTGAAGCGTAATACAAAGGTCGTTTCACAAACCTAGCTTGGTCTTATTGTCAGCTTTTTTCAAGCTATTGAGTGTATAAAAATATAAACTAAAGGAAGGAGACAAATGTTATAGAGCAAATGGAAAAATGCTACTCCCAGCAACTATGTTGTTTTCTTATTGAAACATGAGAAATTTTTCGGCACATGGCCGTTTTCCATAACGAAAAGTTATTTATAGAAATTATTTTGCGGCATTCCATTCACAATTGCTGATTATGTTCCTTTAGAATCACAGTTCACCAAATAAATTTCCATATTTCCACTGCAGCGCGCGGCGACGTAATCAGTGCCCTTTGAGGAGGACACCTGGAACTCAACGGGTTAACTTTTCACTCACGATACCAAGCAAAATTAGCTGAAGTAGAGCCTT
This sequence comes from Parelaphostrongylus tenuis, assembly GCA_019055375.1. NCBI lineage: Eukaryota > Metazoa > Nematoda > Chromadorea > Rhabditida > Metastrongylidae > Parelaphostrongylus > Parelaphostrongylus tenuis. The sequence continues at coordinate 61,162 of JAHQIW010006804.1, read as the reverse complement.
CAAGGCGTTTAATGAGTTAGGCAACAGATTACCGACGTATTGTGTTATGGACAAAATTTCTTCTTATGCTTTTTAGCATTATGTTTTCGCGCTTGATTTCAGAATCGTGAGTATCCTCTAATGGCTCTCGACGATTTTGAGCATCAGCTTACGGCACGAAAACGGGTGGTGTCGTTCGTCTGGTTCTGGGTACAAACATTGGGAATTCATTACTTTATGGATCCTGCTGCAAATGCTTTCGTTGAGGTGATTTTTAACAGTGTATGGACAATAACTGATGTACTTGTAATTCGTCATACATACTATATTAGTCAGGAGTTTAAACACCTTCACTTTATTCTATGCAGGGAAATGTTACATTTTCACATAAGATAGCTAACCTTAAGAGCCTCTTGGTCACAAAGAGAGCAGAATGAGATGTAAACAGAGCAGACATGAATTTTGAAGGGATGAAAATAAGAAATGAGAGAATCAGGAATGATAGCGGGAACTTCTGAGACACAAAAGAGGGTGAGGCGAACGCAAAGAGTTTGAAAAAGAATAGAATAATAATTGAGGAACAACGAGAAGTTTAGAAGAAGCAGGAATATCAAAATACTTAGTTATTTCATTCCTTACCGTGCGTACATTATAGTGCCTGCAGACATAATCATTGTGATTCCATAGAACTATTTATAAGCACCTCAAGCCTGACCCATAGTTTGCCCTTTCGATTAACTGAAAAGTAAACAACGATCTCAGGAGAGTAGTTCACCCGCGACAGAACTGATTCCAATGCGACTCTATAGTAGAAGTTTACGGACGGTCAAACAAAGAAAAAATGTGATCTTTTTTCTCAAAAAAGAAAAAAAGTATGTCATTACTTCAGAATCAATGTGTAAATTCTTCAAATGTTTCTACATCTGTGACTACCTTCTTGGGAAAATGAGGATTGTTTAAGGAGTTGTACTGTCATGTGCTAGAAGACCATCGTACGCTGCCTGGCATGGCGCCGATATTGACGCGGATTACGGCACTCCGTGATCTTAGAGAAGAAGCTCGCCGTACCCTGGCCCGCCATCCCGTCGTCGTCCTAGAATGCGGAGTTCTTTCTGCAATGGCACCTGCTCCAAATCCAATACTGCCCAGCGATATATGTGAGTTTGCCGAAGAATTTCGAAGAAACCACTTCTTATTGATTTTTGATAAGTTTAGGAAAATACGTAAATCACTTTTTATTGATTCTGAATAAAAGAAAGAGAATGTGGAATTATCTTTCAATAGTAGACAGTGAAAGAATTCAGTAAAAATTCTCATTATATTGATTTTTAAATCTGAAAGGTTGCCTGAAGCACTTTAGGTCTGAGTTTCAGTTGCTCTTAGTTCGATAATAAAAATAAAAATGAGGTCAGCCATTCCTTAACGAGATTTTGAAAATGATAAAAATGCAAGTTAAGTCACATGAAGGATTCGCGTTCGACGATGTATTTCTATAGAAATAATTTGATGTTACTACGCATTCCTACAGTATTTTTTTGTAATCATCTAGAACTGATTTCTCCGAACATTCAATTTTCGTCGATAGTTTTAACTTCCATAACCAGTTTTGCCCCAGTTGAACCGGATTTCTTACTAAATGCTGTTTCAAAATCATTCCCACGGTATGAGGTTGATAGCTGCTCTATTACGACTGTGTCATTATCATTCCAGCATTCCAGGCAATCAGATCGTTCACCTCTCCGACACAACGTCTTTTGCAATGCCAATTCTAATGGACAAGACGGCCGCAGAAATCTGTGAACTCGTTCGAGGACGGCTGCGTAGTTCAAACACCGCTGAACTGGCACTCGTTGAAGTGAAGAGCAGTGGAGGTACGATGGAATTTCGTGCTTCATGCCTTCATGCCTTCATTTCAAGCAAGAAACGTTTTTGTCCATTGTTCAGTGCATAAAACGATCAGAAAGGAACCTGAGACAAAAGAAGCACTGTACAAAATTTTTGAAAGAACGAAAATATCTCGAAGATTTTCTTTTTCGTATCTCTGGCTTTCTTCAAAGAAAAGTGGTCGATCGAAGGTATAAAATAATAACTGCGAATTAGTTTACCAGAATAGTTCTCACTATCGCTCCAAGATATATCTTCACTAAAAACGTTGATGTGTTTTGCAATGATTGATCCGGTGTCCTTTTAGCAATAGCCTTCAATCAGGTGCATGCGCCATAACTCCTTGTTTACGATGTCCACTGTGGCTAGATGGTTTTTATGGTGTTCCACACTTAGTAGATATTTTTGTTTTCTGGGATAAATGTTTTCATAAACCACATTTGGCATAACGCCGTTCAATGGAGCGTTTTTTACAGAATCAGTTTACGCTTCATGAAAGTATTCTCGTTGGTATGAAATTCCTTAAGGCAAAATGCTGCGTCTTCTATGAAAAAAACCTGTAACTTGAACAAAATAAAACATGGAGTTCTTAAATTTGTGAGATAACGAAGGGACCCAAAAATGTAACATCGTGAGAAAGAACTAGTTTCCCCCAATTGGTTTCGATCTGAAGCTATTTTAACCTGTGGATGGCAGTCGAGATAAGAGGTGATCTGGGTAAACTTACCAGATTCCTCAAAACATCATTAACTACAATACATGATTTACTGGAATATGTGGAAAAATCAGAGCATGGAACATATTTAAAAATCTGTGTGTTTATCGAACATTCAAACTTGCGATATGTATCATTATAAGCCGTCACTTAGTGGTGTTGATGAACGATACTGCTGGTAGAAGAGATTTCTAATTCGTTTTAAAGTAGCAGTGAATCGATAAATACCATGCCCAGCAACTTCTTTACATCCAACCAACGTGATAAAACGTTTTGAAATCTGTAGAAAATTTTTTTTAAATATTCAGAATTTATTTTCATTATTATTCAGAATATTCAGTATATTTTTACAGTTATATTCAGAAAAGGTAGTGTTCTACGATGGAGATGTGAGTATTCCAACAATGCTGTCGTTAAACAGTAAATTATACGTTGTTAACAAGGAAGAGATTGATTCACTGGTATGCTTTGTATTATCTAAGTTGTTCCGTTGTTCCTCTTACACCTTTGAATCATTCGAAACTGAGATATCGTTGTCATGAACGTGTGAATGTCGTAAAATGCTGGTTGAGACAATTCTCCTTGCCATATCGCAGCTAGCAGAGTTAGAAGGTTGCTAGGGGTTCAGTCGATTGGATGCAAAATATTGTCGAGCGGAGGGAAGAGGAGAGGAAGTGTCAAGGAATTTTATTACTAGCTGTTTATTGAGTAATTCAAACGATACTGTAACGAAAATTATCATGTATTTGCTTTTCGTAGTGCTTTTAATTTCATCTTGAAATCCAAAGCATAGAAGTTGTACAGTGTTTTTCAGGTTCCTCAGCTCGATCAAAACGGGCCAGTCGAATCCGTGCATGCGTCGGTGATGGAGTATGTTGGAAGTCACGAATTAGCCGAACAGCTTCATCTCCTTCATACTCAGCTCTTTGAAGTAATCTGTCATTATTTACGTTGCGTTAGGACGACAATTCGAAAAAATTGCATAGATTTGATTGCTTTGGAAGAAAATTTCTTTTCTCCTTGACACAGTAAAAATAGAGATTGCTTGAGTAAAAATTCCTGAAGATGATTTTAAGTCTTGCGAGCAACGTTCATGGTGAAAGGTGCAATATGGGATCTTCACCACCTTTTTACATGACATTTTCAGGCCACAGACGAGATTGAGCTAGTGACACAGGTAATCGGGCGAGATCAATTTCCAGGACGGATACCTTCAAATCTTGACCTTCTGATGAGGAGGTACTTTTTACAAAAATTTTTCAAATTTCCGTGGAGATCATTTCCAGCAAACCAATCACTGAGAGAATTCTACATGTGCCATCAGCTACAAGTGTGGCGAAGTGATTTATAGTAGTCTGGATTACAGGTTCAACGAGGTGCAATACTGGGCGACGACAGAAGTATTGCTTGCTCTCCCTCAAAAACGAGTCAACACTCTTCGGAAATTCATCAAAATTGCCATGTAGTTAGTGATAAATTCTAATATGTTCCATTTTAGTGCCCATTAGTGTTAAAGTTTTAAGCGCAAAGGAGAACAGAGATCTGATGACGTTGTTCGCTATCACATTGGGTCTGAGCAACATAGCCGTCAGTCGCCTCACTCATCTTTGGAATGTGGGTTTTAGCTAGCCAAGTGGTTTCGGTTGCGGTCTTACATAAGGATATTCTGATACAAATTAACTCTTTCTACTAAGTAGTTTGTTTCAGAGAAAAATTTCGAAAAAGTTTTTTATCGCAACTATCATGGTCAACTATCTTTTCGAATCTGAGCTAAAACTGGCTAACAATTTCACGACTTGCCAATAATAGCGTAGCTGCTCTTCGCTTGGTGACCAGAGTCGAATTAGTGATCAGTAACAATCTTTCTTGACGCAACGAGCTATTTTCTTGAGATCATCGTTCTAATTCATCGCTTCACGAAATATGAAAGGGACCTCAAAAGGCCTGAAGGTTCTTGGAAAATGGTTCCAAAAAGCCTATCCAAAAAATCTATGTGTTTTAAAAGGACAGCCCTTTTGTGAGAAAGTTGGAAAAAGAGACTGCAGAAAGTCGAGCATTTATTTCCTCAACCAAAAGTGGACGTTTTATGGGAATTCTAGTGCGTTCCCAAGTGCCGTTCCTCCTCGACTGTACCGACAGATCTTGTTTCCAATCATAGTCCTGTATTGAAATAGATATAAGTTGGAATAAATGTAGAAGAAATTTGATGAAACTTTTTAAAGAGCGCACATATCAGGAAAGAACGTTCTTTCGCTGCGTCCAATGTAATTACTTGACGAGTGCTGGAATTTTCGTAAAATGATCCTTGTTTCAGCGACTACCAGCCAAACTTCGACGCCAGTTCGCCGAATTCGAGTCACTACTGGATCCATCTCGAAATCACCGGCCATATCGTGCCCTTGTTGCTAAGGTACTTGCAGTTCAAGAACACCAAAGAAACAAGGAAAAAAAGTAAAAAACCAGCCTAATTAGTGGTGGCTTTTTACTACTCGCCCTTACCTATATCTCTTTCCAATAATAGCTTCATCTTGGGATAGCTCTACAATAATCTTACAAGTAGGAGACGTTGGTTTTTGTCATTCTTTTCATTCACTGCTCTCTTTTAAGTGAAAGTCCAAGTGTCTATCCCTTTCTCTCTAATTGACCAGTGATAACTGAAAATCAAAATTTTGTGTCTACACCGGCGTAATATCTTTTCACTCAGTGTTATTGTGGGTTTAGTTTTCTTGTACTATACTATGCTTGATTATTTATATGAATCAATCAAATCCAATGTCTGTATCCCAAAACTTTTTCTTTCACTGGTTTTTATGCACCCGTTATCCACGGTTTTTAGAAACGTATTTAATTGGGGCCCACCTCTTGAGAACCGTGTATTTTTCATGAATGCCGCTGAATAGTGCTCCAGTCAATCTTAGAGTAGTGGGATTACCCTGCTATAGCATTCCAAGGCGCTCACTGCGTCATGTTCGCATCCATTCTGTGTTGGAATGAGATTTTCTCACCCAAGTCTGGAATTAATTTGGCAATCCTGAAGTGTGTAATGCTCGATTGGTTGGGCGTGGTATGCAACTAGTGATCATGCAGCCTGTTTTTACGCGATATCTCAGACCGCTGCGCTTTCTTTGAAAGAAGAATATTGGTATAGCTTTTGCTAAGCGAGGCAATAGAAGCGTTAGTAATTTTGATACTTTTGGAAAGGTGTTGTTTTCGATTCATAGCATTTTGGAGTATATGAAGCTCGATTGGTCTGGTTAGAAATAGTCGCTGCCGCTGTATGCCTACGAATGGGGTTTATTTTAGGATACATCAAGATTGTTCATCTGAGAGGTTTTCTTATTTGGACTTTTGTCGCATTTTTCTCCATTCCAACATTATTCAGATGTTGCCGCCCCTTGATACCATTCGTACCACTGCTTCTGAAGGATTTAACGTTTATTCATGAAGGCAACAAAACGTACTATAACGGATTGGTAAATTTTGAAAAGATGGTATGTGTCGCCTTGTATTGGCATAATAATTCTCCATAACACTCTATTTTTTTCTGCTTCAGCATATGATCGCCAACATTCTACGGACATTCCGTCAGTGCAAGGCGAGGTATATCGGTGAGAAGTTCCTTAGTATAGCTTTAGCTCTTGCGAAACTCTGGAATTTATCGAGATTCTTTTTTACAAAGTGAAATGATTTTCAGCTCCACAACTGGAATCAAAAAAGATTTTCGAGACGCAGAACTTTATTCGAAACTTCCGTGTTGTTGATAACCAACGACGGTTAGTAGATAAATAATTCTGGTATACAATTGAATAGACGACACAAAATGTGATAAAAGTGGTAAAACTAGTGAATTTTACAAAAATGCAGAAAAGGATTAAAGACGTGGAAATCGTGCCATTGGTACAGCTGCGCAGAGATTAGATGAAGTTCATGGCTCAGATGGATTTTGTTTGGACAGATTGAGGCATTCATATCATGTTTGTACATCTGCACTTTTCTTTGAATCCGGAAAGAGAGAAGTTTTTTTGATGGCGCTTCTGAGTATAACGAATGGTGAGAAACGAACAAAGCATAGAAAAAAACGATAATAATTTGAATTTTACGTGAGTAACCCTTTGCCATGAACGTCTTGAGAACTGGCATCAGTCATTTAATCAATATCCAACCAATTTTTTTCTGTTGACAATTCGGCAAAGCTCTTCACTTTTCCTCTTTTCTCTTATTTTTGCACATTTATGGTAGTAATCGTGATAGAAAAATGTCATTTTTCTAGACTGATGGAGTTATCATATCAAATAGAACCGCGCCGAAGGAGAAACTGACTTTAGACGAACTCACATCATTGTTTTTACCAGACGATATGTTGAGAATCGTGATGATCAGACAGGAGAATAGGGCAGCGTCCAGTAAGCCGATAACCAAGATCTCCGAGCTTATCGAGCTTTCACGGCTTTGGAGTAAAATGAAGATATTTTCGCTTATGTTCATTGCATTATCACCTCAGCAAAGTGTTCTAAAACCACTACGGCAATTCGTTAGTGTTGTAGTCGATTTGACAGATGGAGCGTAATTCTCGTACATCTGTTAACCCTCTAACTTTCATTTGATAGGTTGCATAAAAAGTTCGTCCCGTTTTGGTTTTTATTGACTTTGTAATGAAATTACATAATTTTGATATCATTCGACTACGCATTTTCTTCCGAATATTTTGATATATAACTTGCCTATATTTGCTTTGAGGTGGAGCTGTCTTGAGAACAATTTCGATTGCTACTCATGCGGGAATGGCACGTAGGGGAAAGTGCTAGTGAAGCGGCGCACAAGGTTAATGGAGGCTTGGGCCGATAATATGCTTGCAAAATCGACGGCTAGGAAGTGGTTCGCGATGTTGAGAGCTGAAGAGAACAATTTGGAGGATCAGTTGCACTTGGGTCGTCCACAGGAAGCTCAATGAATCCTGCGCGCCGCTTCACTAACATTTTCTTTTACGCGCCATTCGTGCCTGAGTAGCAAGCGAATTTCTTCCCGAGACAGCTTCATCTTGAAGCAAGTGTAGGCAGTTTCAAAACCGAAGTTTTGGCAAGAAAATGCACAATTGAACGATACCAAAATCATGCTATTTCATTGTTGGAATCATATTAGAAAAATCAAAACGGCAGGGACTTTTTTTTACACAACCTAATATCTCACCGAAATAAAACTTTCATCTGGTAATTCCTCCTACTTTACAGTCTGTACAGTTTAACCGGTTTCTGAATCACTAAATGGGACGTTCTAATTTCTTAGATTTCTAAATGGGTTTTAACTTCCTGAATTGTTTGTGTTTTACTGTTGAATTCTGGTTTATAATACTCCTTCGATGCTCACTTCAGCTCATCGTTTGATGAGAGGCCATCAAGTTACTTCTTATCATTCCTCCCTATATCTATTTCAAAGTTATTGTATTGCTGGTGCTTTCTTCGTTTCATCTCTTTATTATTATTCAAATAAAGTGTTAATTTCTTTTTACTTATTGCTTATGTCGATAAAAAGAATATCACATTCTCGTGATTTTCCCAGTGCAAACTGTCGCTTGTGGGTGCCGAAAGTAGTGTGGATCAACTAAATCATGAAAGGCTCCTTACACCTTTGGTTAACCGTGGTAAAGAGACTGTTAAGAATGGCCAAAAATCTGGAAGCCGCAATGAATTCGCGAAAATTTGATGGCTTTGAGGATCACTCCTATAAGCTTTATTCGCCCGTGAGCTCATCGTCAATATTTACATCCTAAGATGTATTTGTCATTGATGTAGTGTAACAGGGGCGGTTGTAACGCAGTGCTCAGAGGTGCCCAGCAATACAGATACAGCGTCGATCTCTATGCTTTGACTCCATGTTTTGGCTCACCAAACCTTTCCTTCTTCCACGATCGGAAAAGTGGCACCAGACTTCCTGAGAAGGTAAGAGGTCATCGCAAGTCATTTAATAAGCCAGATATGCACTTCATCACTTCTACAATGCCCGATGTAGTGGAATACACAATGCATCCTTCGGGAAGTGATAGTGTCGAACATTTATTTTTCTTATTTGCTATGGAAGTTGCTTGTAGCGTAGTGAGAAGTGGATTGTGATGTACAAGGTCATCAGTGTGATATCACACCCAGGTCAAGCAATCCTTCTACCTTTTAAAGGGTCGATAAACTGATGCCAGACTAACTTGTGCGTATAAAGGCTCTAGAATGAGGGCTCCAGCAAGTCATTAATCTCATTGGAACCCTACGAGCATGGCGAAGGTACCACATAGAGGGTACAATTGTGAATTGGGTGTAGAATCTAACAGAACAGGAACAGAGTTTCGAAACGATATGACGTAATAAGAGTTGCTTACATAGCGCAGTGGCTCGAAATGTCCTGCATCACAAAAAGGTGCATTGCTTCGATTTTCTCTTCCACCCAAACCAAGCACCCTTAAATCCGCAAATGCGCAGAGTTGTTAGGAATGATAGAAAACATTGAAATGATACGTCTGTGGCCTCCCCTAAGTCATTTTACAGACCAAAAATGTCTTAAATTACTTGCCTTGAATTCAGCCGAACGCGTGGTACACCCATGAGGGATTTATCAACGTCAAAAGCATCTACGTCTCAGGAGAAAATACGTAACATCTATTCTCAGTGCCATTTGAACAAAACTCGTGTTTCTTCTATTTAACTAAAAACCAAATGGCTTACTAGAAAAAGCAGTTTTGCTTACAACATTGCATCGCGAAGACCTTAGCTTCCAATATCAAAATGATAACCAGTGGTGAAATTATGAAGAAGAACTGTACCTGTGTATCGGAAAGAATCCATGCCAGTGTCAATCAATCTCTGAATGTCCTCTTCTTAATGAGACCGGTTGATTACGGCCATTCTGGTTCTATCTTGCTACAGCACTTCCACGATACATCTCAAGATTCAAAAGATATCCTGCATCAACTAACATTTTCAGCATATCGATGATATTGTGGATCGGTTAGCGTTACTGAACGCTTCATATACGAGGAAAGAGTGTTTGAAATTACAATACAGACCCTGTTTTCTAGTATATCAAAAGAACTACTTTGAAGCAATGAAAAATCACTGAAACTCTCCTCTATGATCATATAAGAATGAACAGCTCAGTTTGTTCGTTACCGCAAAAAAATTTGATCAACTTCTGTTCAAGCTTTCTCACAACGTAAGAGCGTTAGGAATCTAGGAAAAATTACAAGTAGTGATAAAAAAAAACTAATGAATACATCTCGTACCTATGGAGAGCATTGAATCATTACAAAGAGCAATTCTTCGGACATGGGGACATGTATGTATACGGTGAGAGATCTATCTCAACACCACCAGAGGAAGTGGGAAATTGACTGATGACTTAGAAGTTTAACCTCCTACCCAAAAGAAAACGTTCGCTTTGATGTATAGTTAAAATATCATGAATAATAAGACCAGCTACACATGAACAACGACTTAATCGTTTCACGACGGACCGTGGTTCCATGCGATAATATCGCGATATCTGCGCTGTCGGAAATCTTTTTTTTTTGGTAATTGCAATCACTAAAGGTGTGTAGAAGCATTCAGTTGCAATCTGACTTCGAATTGGTTTGTTGAGATCAGTTGTTTCCAGCCTAAATGAAACTGTAGGCTAGAAAAAAGTACTCAAAAGATCGCCACAATCGTTCACAACCCGAAATCGGGATACATTGTCGCGAAAGATAATACAGCACTTGAGATGAGGTCGTCAATGAGAAATTATTGATCAAGTAATTTACTTTTAATATTAGTAGAAAAAAAACAATAGCAGTCCAGTTCTTCTAAGTCAAAGGCAAAGTAAAATAATTATCTTAATAACGGCTTTTTAGAGACATTTTTGTATTTTGACAGAAGAAAACGGATGTTCTTACATGCTTTGACAAACTCAACACGCTAAAGACATGGAGAACATAGTCCACTTGTTGTAGTCATTCAGTTGGATTCAAGGAATCCCTAGAGAATTTTGTCGAACTCCGCTCCGACTTTACGATTTCATCCTTCCATTCATTCTTGTTAGTGTCGTCGATGAAATCCATAGTGCTAGTGTAATATCCAACCAACACATCGGCTGACGAGAGTTTGGAGAAGTTGGTCACATCAGAAACCCGTCTTGATGTTGCTTTAGAGAAAAAAAAAACTCAATTTACAACGATTTTTTAAATAAATGGTTGAGTCGAACCACCACCGTGAACTACAATTGCAAGAAGAAACGAATTAAAAAAATGTGCTGGATCCACTCAATTCGTGAAGATGGGCCATTCAAGAATACAAGTACATATTTATTACATGATATATAGAGCGTGGTAAGTGGTCTCAGGCTTGTCTACGAGGTTAGGCAGCACTGACTCGATACAGTGGAAGCCCACGGTGCGTCATTGTAAGAGCCAGATATGCAATGAATCACCTTGAACAAAGTTAAAAATTGAAGACAAATGCATGACGCATCCATCAGGGATTGATCAATGCCAAATGCTTTATCCATTAACCTTTATATAAAGTTCGCGGCGTTGATGAACCGCTGAGGGATGTGTCATGCTTTCGACTTCATCAATCATCGTTGGAGATGATTTAATGTATAACTGGTCTTTATAACGATCGCAGTGGCCTCTATCCACTCAATGCTGGTATCTTTCCAGACAAATCTGGTGCCAATTTACTGACCTTGGAGAGATGGAGACTTGCTGATCATGTTGCATGAAATCCAAATGAAGAGCATTTGCGTGTCGCAAAGCTTCTTCAATCACTGTGACACGTGCGCCCAATAAATTTAATCTAATTTAATGTAAATTACTGATTATTTTATTAGCAAAAAACAGAAACTGCTGCAGCACATAAATCGTTGCCTACAGAACAAAACTCCCTTTGCTTTAACGAAATAAAGTTTGTTTTTTGAAGTTAATCTGATTTACTACACCGACTTTTGTGCTTGAAAACTCGTGTAGAACAAGTAAAACAAACGAGCGGGATTTCGCCCGAGTGAACATAATAGCACTCTGTAAAATACCGTTCACACTCACTACTGTTTCACTCTAGAAGAAACTCTATGAACTAAAATTTTGTAATCAGTTTCTTGGAAACTGCTTCATTTTATAACAGTGCTATGATAAAACCTCTAAAGCAACTATTTGATAACCTAGCTTAAAAATAATACAATTTGACAAGATATTTTGAGCCTCTCAGGGGGTCTTTTATGGCACTGATGAAGTACTACACATGTGTTTCGGCTTTTGGGCCTAGTCCGTTGCACGGTGCTTTTTCATTTAGTAGTTTCTCGGGACATATCCTCTATATAAAGCAATCAACGACAAGACTTTTTATACTCGATGTTCAGTGAAAGAATCCTTGTGGCGCTCATTCAGTGCTTGATTGCATGGCGTACGGCTGTTATATGGACATTTGTAACTCGCTCACAAACAATGATAATATATTTTGAGCCTTTCATGAGGTCTGTTACGGCACTTATAAAGTGCTAAACACGTCTTCTGGCGTTCCAGCCTCTTCAGTCGCACGGCGCTTCACCGTACGTCGAGTGTAAAGAGCTCGCCGTCGATTCCTCAGTGCGGAAAGTAGATCCATGAGGAAACTGAACGAAAAAGCTTCGTGCTACTGATGACGTTTGAAGGCCGAAACACGTGTTTAGCACTTCATATGTGCCGTAAAAAACTACGAAAGACTCAAATATGTTACTAGATTGCTATTATAATATTATAATAGTAGGCAGTCTTCTGTTATCCTGATGCATTTCTCAACCCCTCGAGGACAAGGCCTTTCGCTTTTCCGCATATAATCAGTAATCATTCAATGGCTCAAGCCTTTGCGACTCGGACATTATGCTTCTGTCCCAAAAAGGCTATTTGTCGTGCTGTAGCAGCGGAAATGAAATTGGGTTCCACACTCGGCGATCATTTCTTGTCGGCTAGGGTGCATGGATGGGATTTAGCAACGCTGGGAACGCAATCTTGTTTTCGCTGCAACAGTGATCTGCGGAAGGCCTTTTCATAAAGTACAGTGTTAAAATCGCCGAGATTAGAGCTATTGAATGCTTGTTGGAAGTCGAGAAATAAGCGAAAGCGGAGTGTGCCAAATATGAAACGTAATTTTGTTTTTGCTACTACCGTAGTGTGAGAAGGCTTTCTCAAAGGAAATACAAAACATCGAAAAACTACTAAAATTCGAAATCAAAAGCGGAAAAGGTCCTCTCCTCAAAGTGTTAGATGAATGTATCGCAATAACAGGATTGCACCTAGTAACATTCTGGAGAATACCAAATCATATGCAAAACTTGGAACCTCAGGTGAGGGTTGAATCCGCGTTTCATTTCTTGAAGTTTAGCAAGCGTACCCAGTAAGGTTGAAACGCAGTTCAAGTAATGCCTTAGTTTTTCATTTTTGCGTATCGCTCGGCTTTCTAAATATGTAGATATATATGTAAATGCATATACACATGCATATGCATACAGAAAAATACATGTATATACGTGATTATATATATATATATATATATATATATATATATATATATATTTGAAAGGGGAATGTCGAGGATTTGTGAGTGTTGTAAATGCCATAAACCACCTTTTTTTTCATAAATCTGCATCAATTACAACCTCTGGAGTGAGATAGTGTAGAAGTCATAGTCGGTATATAGAAAAACCAGCTTTGTCATAAGTGTGTTTAACAACTACATGTAAAACTGTCGGTGAAAAATACTACTATGTGGTAGATTGAGCAAAAGTTTTTCAACAGCAGCGGATAAATTAGATTTTATGTTTTTCTCATACACTTATCGGTTACTGCAAATTCATAAGCGTATCTATTTCTCAGAAATATTTCCATAAGAAAAGCTTGCAGATCGTTGGCAGAAGATCGTGGATAATGATGGATTTTATATTAAAAAAAATATTTGTTGCTGCTAGTGATCGAATATATGTATAAACTTTGAATATCAGCAGGTGTTGAGGAACTTTTTCCTCAACCTAATAATTGTTTTCCGAATGAGGCATCATCGTATCCTTATTGCACTGATGTCGTGAGACATGTCTATTCTCCATGTCTATTCTGAGGAATTACTCACAGTCACGTTTTTCTAAGACGTATGGTCACTCTAATTGTGAAATTTGGAATCGTTTCATAAATTCATTCATATGTTAAAATTTTGATGTAGTTCAGCACACGCTCCCGGAAAGAGTGAGATCTGGGCTCGAACCCCGGCTGACGCAAACATTTTTGTACAGCACTCTAACATTATTGGGTATGTTACAAGGTCATACCACCGCAAGAGGCGGCAGAATAAATGAATTCCGATGCAATTTTGATATAACCAAGTCACACTATCAGCAAGATCGTTACAAGATATAATCATGGCAAAAGTTACAGGAAGAGAGCAAGAGGAAAAAGTACCAATAGCATTGCGAACTTCACTACTACAGCTGAACGAATGCGCTTCTCCACCATCATTACAGTACGATTTCCTATGCTGATCGTCACAAAATGAATACACGCAGTGGGACCACTCTGATTGAATTCCAGCGACACCTAGAACGTTGAAATGACCTGCTATTACATTACATGTACTTTTCTAACTCGAAGTATTCAATCCAATGCCAAGATTCTCCCCCAGCTTGTTTATCAGAACGAGAGTCGTTTTGGTACAACATATTACCGGTTGAGGACAGCCAAAGATTATCCAAAATGCATTACTTTGAAGTACAGACATTGAATATGAAAAGGTGCTAGGTTGGAAAGAAAATTGTGGGGCACTTCAATACGCATGAAATAACTCCCATGCATATCATGGGAATATCAAAGCTTCAAAGCTTTCGGCGTTGATCAATCCATGAGGACTGTGCCATGCATTCGTTTTAATCCTTAACTTCGTTTAAGGTGACTGAATGAATATCTGAGCTTACAATGACTCGCGGTGGCCTCCCGCTGAACCGAGTCAGTGCTGCTTATCCTTCTGGACAAGTCTGAGACCAGTCCGGTACCAATTTACCGACCCCGGAGGGATGGATGGCTTGGTGAGCCATGGGTGCGAGATCGAAGCATCGACCTCGTGTGCGACGCAAACCACTGCGCCACATGCGCTCTGTGGGAATGTTACAGTTTCTTATGTGAAACTTTCCCACTGAAGGATTGGATGTTATTCGTCTTTATTTCCACTTAATCACAAGCCTCCGCCATGTCCAACGATACAATCGAAATTCATGTTTTACTCCTTTATAACTAGAGAAAGGGTCTTTCTCAGCGGCCTGCAGTCGATGAATCCAACGAAGTTGAAGGGGAAGGCACACCAAGCAAATGTTGGACGCTGGTTTTAACGCTTTAGTGCAGTTAGGCCGAGTCTACGCTAAGCCTGAGGAGAAAGTACTCGGCTTTGGTCATCCGAAAGCGTGTACTGATGTAGGAAGACAATGCCACCACACAATGGCGAAAAGGAGCAAAGACAGGTTTGATGGATTGGACAGAGTCCGAGGTTGCGCCGCATCGCGCCTACAGTCCAGACTGTGCACCATCCGGCTTTGGCCTTTTCCGGTCGATGCAAAATTTTCTGGAGGCTCGCCAATGGGAATCGTTCGCTGACCTTGAAAAAGCATGTCAAGAGCTCTATGATTCGAAGTCGAAGGAACAGCGATCTCGACCAGATCCCAAGCTTGGGGGACCGATGGCAGAAAGTCAAAGAAATTCCTTCATTTTGAAGAACAGTTATTAGTGTTTTCGCTTGGAATCATGCATTATTTTTCGAATTTTCGCACATGTTCCAAAACATTCTTTTCAACCTAATAAAAGGATATACTCTCAGCGTAGATCAATCCCTGAAGGATGCGACACGCATTCGCAGCATTGTTGGAGGTGATTGGGTGCATCATACCTAGCCTTCACGATAACTCGCGGTGGCCTAGCGATGTCATGTCAAGTCAGTGCTGCTACCCTTCCAGACAAGTCGGTGGTACCGACTCGCGGACCTCGCAAAGCTGGAAGACTTAGTGAACCGCGTGTGCACGGATCAAACCATCGACCAGGAGTGTATCGTATGGACTTTTAATCATTGCGGCTCATGCGTTCGTACTATGTATTTGGCTGCAATTACAACAATAGAGAGTGATTGAGGCGTTCATGATTGAGGCGTTCATAATTGAGGTATTCGTGGCGCAATAAGGTGACGCACCAAAATTGTATGGGGTTTGGCGGATTGAACTCTACCATATTTCACACGTAGTCTTCAATCCACTCATAGATGTGAGCTGGTGGGACATACGCATTGTGAGCTGTTGGGGAGAGGAGCCGGACGGCTATCTACTGCAGAGATCGTATCGGCGCACTGATCTCCAGAAATCGATAAAATCGATCGACAGAACTCCATGGAGTAGACAGGGAAGAGGAGGACGGAGCCCAATTCCTACCTCGGTAGAGAATAAGCCCCAATCGCGCGCAAGCACGATTCCCATGAGCACGTGCGGGCGCACACCATCGAGCCCTGAGCGGGACAAATGGGTCACCTCGTATTGAAGGGGACAACAGCATTCCACACAGAGTGGGTCCTGCAACGACTATCGATTTCCATGGCGGCCGCGGCCTCGACAGCGGTCGGCGGCTTCATTTTTGCGCGAGCACGTCGGCGACGCGGTTGTTGTCGTGTCGCGAGCGTGTCGTTGCGGTTTCTGAAGGCCTGCGTCGCGGTTCTGGAGCGGTTGCGCGGCATGTCGACGTAAAACACCGCGAATGACCGCTTTTTGAAGCCCCAGCAGCGAGCAGCGGCCTCTCCCCGAGCGGCTCTGGTCGCCCTCGGATGTGGGGGCCGGTCCGGGATGACTCGTAGTCGAAGCCGTGCCGTGAGTTTTCGACTGGGAACCGGTCCAGAACCCGCCCCGAAGACGTCCGACTTCAGAAATCGCCGACGCCTGCCCCTCGGTAGGTCAGAAGATCCGAAGCGGCCCTGTGATCTACGCCGACAAGGCGTCGTTTTTCGCATTGATGACGCCAATGTGTTGTTGTTTCTTTCTATTCTGGATCGTCGTCGTTTCTAGCATGGAAGTTGCGGACGCTCCTCACCCACAGCGAAGGCAGCAGTCCGCAACTACACAACAAGCCGCCAATCCGACGACGCAGCAGCCTTCAGCGTCGTCGTCGTCGTCGTCGACTCGAGGCGCTGAATATCAACTCACAGAGCTGAAGAATGTCCCAAGCCGATCAGGTACGCGTCCGCTTACTTTCCGTTATCAGATGATTTTCGCGAACGATCGATAATTATTGATTTTAACGGCTTCGGATTTGCCTGGCAGGAAAATCAATGGATCGATCGGTCAGTCGATCTAATGGGTTTTTTTGCTAGATCAAGTCAAGCGAGCGCGTCAGAAACAGCTTAGAGTGAAGCCTAAACGAGAGGCTTCCCAGATTTTTAGGGCGGCCACAAGTTATCTTACGTTGTTATTCTTGCATTTCTCTACGTTTAAGTTAGTTTTTCGTTCTCTCAGTCTATTAGGTTACCGAATTTAAGCTATTGAATAATACTTAAAACTCAGGGTAAACACTCGGCGAAAAATGCGCCGAGTGTGAAAGTCGACTTTTTTTTCGCTGCTACAGTTTACTAAAAAAGTCTTTTTAGAAACGAGTTAGGGTAATGAAATCATCGAGTGCTTCGTTTAGATCAAGCTCAATTTTCAATAGAACCTTACATTATTATTTGAGCCAACTTGTCATGTGGTCTGGTAAGGGCTCTTGTTCAGCTCGATACACTTGTTTCGTCCTTGCAGACTCGTCAGCCGGGCAGAACCCGTCGTCTTTCGATCTTTTCATAGTCAGTTCTCTCGGGAGCCTTCACACTCCTTATAGAGAGTCATCGAAGACGAACATTTTACACTCTATGCCAAGTGAAGTTTTCAACCAACACAGAGTCTTGCGCACTCGATTGCTTTTTGTCTGGTACTTTTATCATAATTATACCTTTATTTTACTTCGATGACTCTCTATAAAGAGTGTGAGGCTCCCGAGAGAACTGACTATAAAAATATCGAAAGACGACGGGTTCTGCCCGACTGACGAGTCTGTAAGGACGAAACACGTGTATCGGGCTGTACAAGAGCCCTTACCAGACCACACGACAAGTTGGCTCTAATAATAATGAAAGGATCTGTTAAAGTCACCGAGGTTCAAGTTATGTATCAACTACTAGAAGTCTGGAAGACGCCGGAAAGGACGTGTTCCTCTGAGGGTTAGAAATGGATTGAGATAACTCTTACTGACTAATTGATCTTAGAATGATTATAGGTAGTTTCTTTAGTGACTTGATTAGTATAGAAGCTAATTCAGCTTCCAGCTTTTTACAATTTCGTCACAAAATTCCACTTTCATGAGTCATAAAGTGACAAATTAGGCGTATTTCTTGCAGGGAAAAAAGCCCTTTCCGAGTTGTCTGTCCTAAAATGTCATGCTTCGGGAGAAAACTGAACTAGTGCATCTTTAGTTATATCGCTTTCTAATACTCTAGATCGCTAGCCACTCAGCTATCCAATTCCTTTTAATTTGCCTTGGTACCGGATTGTTATCCAGGGATGTTCGATAGGTTATGGCACTAGAGCAATAAGCATCATATTTATTAACCAGAACTAAGTAAATATACACTATTTCGATGTCGCTCAATTGCGCGTTTTCTCGCGAACATTTTGGTATACAACATTCCTTTACATTCTTCAAGATGGAGCTGCTGTGGGAATAAATTCGCTTTCTCCTTACGCACGAATCGCCCATAGGGGAAAATGCTAGTGAAGCGGCGCGCAAGATTCAGTGGAACTCCGGGCGATGATACGATTGCGGAAAGGGCACCTCAGAAGTGCTTAGCTAAATGCAAATCTGGAGAGAAGAGTCTGGAGGATCAGTCGCGCTCGGGCCGTCCACGGGAAGCTCCATTGATTCTACGCGCCGCTTCCCCTATTCGCCATTCGTGCATAAGTAAGAAGTGAATTTGTCCCCACGACAGCCCCACTTAGAGCGGGTACAAGCAAGTTGTGTACCAAAATGTTTACAAGAAAATGCATAATTGAACAGCCCCAAAATCTTGCAATTATAATGGTTCTGGTTGATAAATTTGGTGCTTATCACTCTATTGCCAAAACTTATAGAACGGCCTAATATATAGGTGAAGGGAGTGCACGTGGCGCAGGGGTTGGAGGTGCTTTCTGTCACACATATGTTTAATGGTTCAATCCCGCGCTTAATGCTCACCAAGCCTTCCATCCCTCGGGGGTTGGTGCATTGGTAAGACTTTTTCTGGGAGAATAAGCAGCGCTGACTTGATACATCGATAAGCCACCGCGAGTCATTGTACAGGTCAGATATGGATTCAGTCGCCTTAAATGAAGCTTGATGAAGACGAATGTATGGCGTTTCCCTTCAAGGATTGATCCAGGCTCGGAGCTCTATCGGTTTTGATTTGTACAAGTGATCTAAGCACATTTAATGTATAAAATATCTCGAGCGAATCTTATTTGTATTAAAGTATCGTCGATCGATCACGTTAAAAACGTCTCTAAGTGATATCTGAGGGAACTTTCGTGAATAAGATAGATTTAGTGGCTCTTTATCTACTTTTTTTTTACAGGGAAAGTCGTCGACTTTGAACAAAGTGACAAAGGCTTCCCAACTATTGAGTCATCGATCGACGACAAGTTAGTATTGAATGCAACGGTTGCTGAGTCACAGTCACGTGTTTCTACTGATGAGGATTTCCAAGTAACTGTTCATTTTTTTATTTTCTTAGACAAGAGAAATCTCATTGAATCTGTCGTGTAGATACGATTGATCAATGCCGTCCGTGAGAACCCTTGCCTCTACGATCCACTCAACGAATTCTATCCGGATAAACCAGAGAATAATAAGTTCCGTTTGAGAGTTTGGGATAAGATTGCTGCGGAATTGAACTGGCAGTGTATGTTCTGAACAATTCTTTCTATTTTCTTCCGTATCTTATCTCAGCCGTTCTGCTTATTGGTTTTTTTTTGTAATTTGTATCTTTTTTACTTTCATTTTAGTAGTTGAACTGAAGGCTTTGCATCCATATAGTGCACGAAATTCTTCTTATTATAGCAGATTTGAGCTTACTCATTGATGAATGGGATCGTATACGTGACCGGTATATCCAGAAAAAGACGGATCGTGGAGAGGTGAGCCCGTTGAGTAGGAATTCCGTTGTGATTTAACCTGAGTTCGTGGTCTTTTTTTTGTATTTATCGAAGCAGTGTTGCTTTTCTAGACCGGGTTCATCTGTTATGTATTATCTCACTGTAGCGTGCAATGGTTAGAAAGGCTCTGAATAGCATGCGTGGGTCGATGTTTTAACCTCGCGTTCAGGGCTCAAACCTTCCATCCCTTTGGGATTGGTGAATTGGTACCGACTTGTTTGGAAGAATAACAGCACTGATTTGTACTTCAGTAGTCCGCCGCGATCATTGTAAAGGCCAGATATACATCCAGTCAACGTAAACGATGCTAGATGAAGACGAGTGGCGCATTCCTCAAGGATTAATTTATCGCCGAGAGCTTTATTCATTCTTTATTTATTTCTTTTATTGTGTCGTTTTTTGAGTTATGGAACTAGAACAATAAACACCAAATTTTTTTAACCAAAAGATTTGAAATTGCAAGGTTTTGTTATCATTCAATTGCGCTTTTTCTTGCAAATATTTTGGTATACAACTTGCTTATGCTTGTTTTGAGATGGATCTGTTGCGGGAAAAAAATCCCTTGCTACTCAAACACGAATGGCGCGTAAGGAAAAATGCTAGTGAAGCTGCGCGTAAGATTAATGGAGCTTCATGTGGACGGCCCGAGCACTGCTGATCCTCCAAACTGTTCTCTCCACCTTTGAATCACGCAAATCGTATCCTAGCTGTTTTTTTCTGCAACCGTATCAGCGCCCCAAATTCCATAAATCTTGCGTGCCGCTTCACTGGCATTTTAATCTACGCGCCATTCGTCCGTGAGTAGCAGGCGCAATTGTTCCCAAGACAGCTCCATCTTGAAGTAAGTATGAGCAACCTGTATTCCAAAATGTTTGCAAAAAAATGCGCGGTTAATGATGCCAAAATCATGCACTTTTAATTGTTTTAGTTAAGGAATTTACTATTTGTTGGTCTAGTGCCAAAACTTATGGAACGTGCTAATATATTGTAGGATGCTGCTGAGCAGTTATGTCCAGCTGGAGATCTTTTATCTGAATCTTTGCAATGGATTGACGAGTATATCTTCGAAGATGCACGTATGTGGTCGAATCATGATTAAAGAAACATTTACTGCCTTAAGGAATCTTAAGTTATAGCGCTGTCGGCTCAGTCGCACTTGTCATTGTCACCAGCGAACGCGCAGGATGTGTATTTCAACGAGGTGAACCACGATGTAATGATTTCAGGGTATGTCCTCATATAAGAGTTTGGTTCTGAGTTCCTTATATTGACAATTTCAGTTACCAACAACCAGCACCAACTCTTTCTTCACATAGACGGTCATCACACTCACAGCCTCATAATGGAGGTAGATTTAGGCGGCTGTTTCTTTCTTAGGTTCAATTAGGTCTTTCAGATGAATTCGCGGGAATCTCTTGGGGTAGTTTTTCAGCACTAATTATATATATATATATATACATATATATACACATATATATATACATGTATATGCGCATATACATACACATGCATATACATGTATACACATACATAAACATATATTTATATATATATATATTATATACATATGTACACATATAAATATGCTTTTAGGCAGTGTTGTGATGTTATATGTATACTGGTAAGACGGTTGAGTGATATGCAAAGTAAGCGATCCCAACTGGGAGGTGATTTCGCGCTCCATCCTTAGCGGAGGGCGGGCCAAACGACCGAGACCGTCGTTTGTTACGACGCTTTTTTCAATATGTTCAATCGAGGCTGTCACAGGCAACTCAGCGAATTTGGTCTGGTAACACTCATGGGGACTAAATCGAGGTACACTGGTAGCTTTTTGTAAATGGATGCTTTATATATATAAGCGCATATGGCCCAGTGATGCGAGATCCCTTGCATTGCGCACAACTTTGATAGCTCGTTCTCGTGCTCATGGCTCACCAAGTCGTCCATTCCTTCGAGCTCGGTAAATTGGTACCATACTTGTCAGGGAAAATAAGCAGCACTGACTGATACGTTGGTAGGCCTCTGCGAGTCATTGTAAAGGCCAGATAGCCATTAAATCACCTTAAACAAAGCTAAAACATTTTATTGTTTATCTCTCATAATATGTCTATCTCACTTCTTTACTCAACGGTTTATACGAAGTAAGGAGATAACGCTTGTGTAGTGGTTGCATGCGTTGTTTCATATTGTTGAAACGCGGAATCAAATCCCACCTGCGGTCGAATGTTTTGCTACTCAACTCAGATGTGTATTTTTTGAATAACCAGCTTATCATGAAGTTCGATACTTTATAGGTTATCAAATCTTACTACGACAAGCAAGTCCTACTGGAGGTCAGACCACTATCCGATTAGTCAGTGGTCCAAGCAGTGGGACTGAACATGTCGCCCGTAACAACACGGTGGCACCTATGTTAGTTTGTGATGGTTTTCGTCTATAATTGCAAAATTCCCTTGAGTGTTTATTTTTCCAGCCATCCATCCAAAGCTGTCACTGGGGTTGCTGCTTCCAGTGCGCGGTCGCAATGTGTCCATATTGTAAGTACTATGTTGACTACCTCTCTAGATGTCGTACATTTGAAGTAGAACGTTCATTATCATTCTTGCCGTAAACTAGGTTCACATCTAATGCTGCTTGTTTCCTTTCTTGAGCTATATCGAAATTTGTCACATCTTATTAACCCTTGAGGAGCGGCGCGTAAAATATGTGTGCACGTAGTTAGAAACTAATCTTCGTTAGCGAAGTTTCCCTTCTAGACTTTTGGCACTCGTTCAATATCATGCTAAACAATAATTCTATTAGTAGGCTTGCTTCCTTAGGTAATTTCAGTGGCTGCGAAGAGATAACCAAGTCTTGCGCTCAAGTTATACATGCACCAAAAACACAAGAGGGTTTTACGAAAACATGGAGCATTAAAGTAATGCAAAAGCCCTATAACCTTCTTTTCTAAACGAAGTCTATCCTTCAGTCAAATAATGAGAATCGCAAGCGACTTATGAATCACACCACGATTAACTGCCGTTTCTAAAGGGTCAACTGTCTTTGAAGTTGTATAATCCTTATGTCGAGGAGGAACCGCAGCGCCTACAGGGTTTCTTCTCGTTTTCTTTGGTGTTATAAGAATAAGATAAACATGTTCCATTTAAACTTCTGTCGCAGGTTCACGCACCACCATCGTCGTCATCACAATTTGTCCAGAAAATTGGTCATGAAGGGGTTACCGTGACTGCTACGGGTAGCGCAGGCATGGTTGGGAACGTGAAGAGAGGTTCGTGATTGTTTCTTCCTTCTAGTCCATCTCGACAAAACGTTGTCATTGACTGCTTGTTTACAAGATGTAGCTAATGTCGAGTGCTTAAATTTTTTGTATTTTTAAACTCTCATAGACACAATGACAATGGTAGTAGACCCAACCACTTACTATACTAATGGAGCTCAGAAGATGTATAGACTGGTCAATGTTTCTGACATGGATCCTGGGTAAGACTTCGTTTGTTTCGAGATCACGAAGGTGCTTTTGCTTAGCTGTACCGTGATCCATCTGCTTCCGCTCTAGTTCATGAGTTCAGTGTCAATCCTCCACCACGAAAGCGTATTGCTGTAATGCCAAAATCGACAGCTCAATCTTCACAACAGAGCGCTTCTATGTCGAGTTCGTCTCCTCCACTTAGTATGACAACTGGCGCCAATCCAATAAGTGGTGGTGGCCAACTTGGAGATGATATTATCATCGATGACGGTATAGAAGAACGCACGGTTGTCATTGAACAACATGGTATAGACTTAAACATATCAAATTTTTTGGGATATCTTTTTTGAGCAACCACATTTCATTTAGATTCGGACTCTCCGTTGTTAGGACACTCCCCACTTAGTACAATGATGGTCAGTGGACATCAAGCAGTGCCACGAGGAAGTTCGCATCAATCACGTCAAATGCATTTATCGGTACGTCTCAAATATTATTTGATTGACTTCCTTCTTTTTTGTTAAATTTATTGTTTCAGATGGGCGATCATTTAAGATCTCAGGCACGTGTTGTGTCTACATCTCCGCAACATCATTCGCCATCGCTAGGATCGGGATACCTCCAACAGAGTCAATACGATGCTGATTTGCAATTCCAACAATTTATAAGCCAGAACTTGAGTGTTCTGAATGATGACGAGGTAGGTCCTATGTACGGCTTTCTACTACGTCTTTTTTTTTGTTCAATTGAGTGTTCTGCACTTTATTAGTAGATCAAGTTTTGACTTTGTACCCACCACTCAATTTAGTCTCCTTTCAAATCGTCAACATGAATTGATTTTGGCCGCTGGGTATTGTTTTCTACACGACAATAGTTTCAGAAAGCCATTGCCAAGATGCACATCCAGAAAATCCTGATGGATGCACGATTTGGCCAAGGAACTTGTTTACGTATAATGCAAGAAGAAGAATTGGCAGCACAAGCAGATACAAGTGGCCCATCAGGTGGAAGAGATGGCGCTCGTTCACTTGACATGTAATCCTCTCCTGATAAGCGAAGAGGATCCTGTAAATATGAAATTCCAGCTGTCCGGTGATGTAGAACAGTTTCTGGAACTCAGTAATGTATTTGGAAAATGGTCTCTTTAATAATTTGTATGCTTCTGAGCTTTAATGCTATCATCAATTAGTCGGACAAATAGAATGTCGTTAAAATTTGCATCTTCTACTCTTCAGACTGGTGGACTGAATCACCGCCTTAAGTTGCCGGGTAAAGCGGTTTCCTTCCATGAGATATTTGTACTTTATGACTCTGTATATTTTTTTCACATATTCACATCTCGACTTTCAAGACGTCTAAAGAGGTCAGAAGTTTAAAAAATATGATACAAATCACACATGGTTTTTCAACAGAAGAATTCACCTTTATTATCAGCTCTCTAAGCGAATTAGTCTGTTACTATATTCGGCAAGCTCTTGAATAGTGATGCGTCCTCGTTGATTGATAAATTTCGCCACTAAAAATTAGAGTGAATAAAGATTATACGTGGTTCTAATCTTAGCAACAGTCAAGGAAAATAGAATCATAATGAAATTTGATTATTATTCGTCGAGCGCCAGAAACAGCTACAAACGCATGGACTCAGAAGGGCTATATTCGACAAAATTTGATACTCAGATAGTGGACTAAAACCTCATCAAAACTCCTCATAACTGTGATAAGAGGGTGTGCGGCGCAGTGGTTAAGGGTATCCCTTGAAAGACACATGGTCGACCACTCGATGGCTCGACCCCGCGCGCTAGACTCACCAAGCCCTGCATCCTTTCGAGTTAAGCGACTTAGTATCCCAGAAGATCCCGACTTAATACATCAGTAAGCCACCGCGACGCCATTGTAGAGACAAGATATATGCACTCAGTCACCTTTAGTGATACTAGATGAAGACGAATGCATGGCAGAATCCTCAGGGATTGGCTAATGGCGAGAGCTTTCTATTCTTTATGTAATTGTTATTCAAAATATATACAACTGCAAACTGTTAGGCTTTTTAGGTATGCTTCGCTTATGTCAATATATAAAACTCACCGGCGTTCAACTCGTCATCAGTAATACAAATAAATTTTCCCCGATCGTCCATAACGCCTTGAAGAAGACCATTGTCGAGAAAATAGTGCAACCGTGAAATCACTTCGTCCGATTTAAGCCCAAAATGTGCAGCAAGTTCGTCCATATTAACAATCTATCAAAAATTATGAATTACTGAACGGTATAACTGAAATAAGGTGCCTCCGAAAAAAACCCAGTACACCACAAACCTTGCTTGTTTTTACGTATTCAACAAACTGGTTCATTAAATTATTCGACTCCTCTTCTTCGATCTGATCGAATCCCTCCTCTTCCACAGCAAACGAGGCTTTCATCTATAATGAAAAAGCTAGTTTATCCACAGCTACTCGATCCAGCTATTAGCCACGAGAAATAGGCCTGTAAGGCCGTTCAGGCGTAGAATTACTGTAATAGAAAACGCTTTTTCTTTCATAGAACAAAACGACTAACAAATCACAGCGGCGCGGCGAATTAAATTCTTAAAAACATCGTTATATTCTCCGGTTCCATAAATTGGAAAGTGTCTAAAAAGAGCCCAAGGCGCTTTGCAAACAGCTAAAAAAGGTAGTCACCGTGCCTAAGGGGAACTATGGTATTCACATGGTCCCTGATGGGCTAAATTCAACCAATAATGAAGGCAGAGTACAAGAGTTACATTCTTAGTTGATCTCAGTAAGTTTTTTCATCGTCAGTACACATAACTGCAGACATGGGAAACAAATCTGATGGAAAACACAGAACAAAGGTGTCGAGAAAGAAATCACACTCACCGCTAGATATTCTTCAAGTTCCCTTTTCTCGCGTTCTTCTTTTTCTTTCATCAGTCGCTCTTGTTCCAGTTTCTCCTCTTCACGTTCTCTTTCCCGCTCCTTTTCAAGTTTTTCTTCTTTCTCCTTCTCTCGCCTTTTACGTTCTTCTCGTTCAATGAGTTCCTGCAAAAAAAAAAAAGAAAAACACTACTACAAAAGAAAATCACATATAAGTTAATTGGAAAGGCGCAAACTGCATGACATATAGGATATCGTCACGAAGATAGCTGCGTAGCCAAAGTAGTCAATCTACCTGCTCTCGCATTGCCTTTCTTTCAGCTTTTGCCTGTAATTTGGCTGCTTTAACGTTTTCCAATCTTCTCTTCGCTCTCAAAGATCGGTGAGGGACCTTCGACACCGGGATCTGAATTCTGATTTCCTCAACACAAAGAATAATTGCTTAAATGAACGTCCATGACTTCATCCAAAAAAAAACTGGAATATGGGAATCTTTTCTAAACAACTCACCATCGTCTTCTGGGTCCTCGTGTTCAAGCATCTGATTAACAAAATCATCGGTCTGATGTTGCAATCGTCGCCGCACATTACGTCTCCGACCACCGGTAACTAAAAAATTTCTGTCTAACCATTGGAGACCACCGCTGATGGGCAGGCGGCGTTGCGCTCACGCTTGTGCAAAAGTTGCGAATAGGCAGCATCTGCATGTCTAGCTGCGTGCACCTGCTTTCCCACGAGACACGGAGGCGCCACTACGCTGAGACTCACGTTGTATGGCTTGCTACGAAACGTACCATATACTTCTTAATGGGTTTGATATGAACTAGTTTCGAAGGAATTACCTTCAAAACCCCAAAGATAAAAGATAAAACGCACACTGAGCCTCTCTGGGAACATCCCTCTGGTCGTCTTCGGCCATTGCTAATAGGGCTTCAGTGCGTTTACGTGCCGCTACTTCATCCCAATGAAGTCGAAGAAGCCGATATATGATGAAACCAAGACTGAAAGTGAAAAAGGTTCTTTCGTGAATGGCTCAGCAAGCATGCTTCAAAATAACATTCCACCCACTTCAACTTTACGCGTTTTGTTGATTTATTCCTCTTAAACATTGAGAAAAACAATATGCTGAGTGATTTACAAAGCTCCAGACCCCAAGCGGGAGTTGAACCTGCGTCTCACCAATACCTCGGCCACGTGCTCCTCCACTGTTTTACACCATCGATGACCGCTCTGCTAACACTTCACTACACCGTCCTTTTTTTTTATTTTACACGACCCGTATCACTTTTTACAGCGTGGATCCCACTGTTACAGGGCACTCAATCCGTTTCCCCGAATTCATCGCTTGCCTGAAAACATCATCTTCTTCACGAGTCGTAGGTTATTGGTCGGGCAAATCTCCTTACTATCTCGAAGATCGCCAGGCTTGAGCGTTCCCTACGGCTGATCACCATTTGAGGTAAAGTGTTGAGGGGATCAGCCCCGCGCCGAGCATCACTAACTAATCAGCCACAGTTCCTGACACTACTGTAACTGCCGTAGAATAGATACTAGGAACTCTTTTTTATCCAATCGCTTTGGCGGTGGTATGACGTTACAGATACATACCGGATAATGCTCAGTAGTATGCAAAACTTTGAACCTCAGACGGGAATCGAATTTCAAGAATAGGCCAGCCCCGGAAAGGATGAAATGCGGGCTCGATTCCCGTACAAGGTTCAAATTTTTAATACCACTCGACATTATCGAGTAAGAAAAATGTTTATTCTCTGGATAAAATAACGGAAGATTTTACAAAAACTGCACTGAACTCCAGATAATTCCATACTTTTACGACATGACACTTACGCTGTTAACAGTATACCAACCGAGCCTAGTAGTAGCGGATCGAAGCCATCTCGTTTAAGTTTGAACGGTGCCTCCGGTAAGATGTGCTCTGGTTGTTCGTCCATGTTGAGATTCGAACAAGGAAGAAACTAAAATGAAATCCTATTCCACGATTAGTCAAAGCCTTGCAAACGAGATAAGCAACTATTTATTGAACTACAATCCACTTGAAATGAGGACTAAACCATAAAACAGTTGTGATCAACAACACGACTTATGTCAAGAAAAGGGACTCACAGAATGATGAGTTGGTGAAGTGTAGGACATACTAACAAGGCTTACAAGTAATTTCTTGTCAAACCAAAATCAGACGTCTCTTTCGCTACGGCGGCCGTGTTCGGCTAGTGGGCGGTTTGGACGGCTACGAAGGGAGGCTGGCAGGTGGTTTGATAAACCTAGATACTATATGGGCGGCCCTTCTTCACTGGTAGTGAGAACCCCAGCATAGCTTCCATTCGCCTCTCTTGCGCGATTTTCGTTCATGGTGGAGGCCTATTTCGATCCTTGAGAGCCCGAATGCGGCCTATACTGCTCTCCCATTTCCCTCTGTCGTTCATGTTGTTCCCCTTATTCACTGAACGTCCAAAACACACGAGATGGTAGTCTCAATCAGAGAACCATTCAGTTCAATCTCTTCACCTTTGCACCATGGATTCTTCATGAAATGCGTCTTCGTCCGTTTTATGCAAAGCCCAATCCTTGCTCTCACCTCGTTGACTTCAATTAGCATCTGCTTGAGTTTCCTCTACAAAAGTCTCCTCGGTGATGTTCCATCATTTAACGGCGACAAAGTCCCTTCGAAACCCAAATCTATCAAGCAAGTACCAGTTTTTCTTTGGGGATCGTCAATCTACGTTAATCGTACGCGAACCGAGAGGGCTCATTCATATGGGTTTAGCTGCAAAGCGTAGCAAAAAGGATATGATCAAACAATTGCTTAGCAGTCGGTGGAGAACATAACCTAAGCAGAAATTCAGATGTAAAGTAGCACACATGCATTCGTAGCTGCTGACACTATCTAAGAAGTTCCTTTCTCTTGGCTACTTGTATACAGTGAATAAATTTCGAGAAACCTCGAATAATTCCCTTGATTTATTCTTTTCTGTCACTACCACTGATCCTCGACAATTAATTTGACACTTTAGCGATCCGTCTCACCGTTTCTTTTCTCACTGGGCGGACCCTACTACTTCCAGCGTTCAATTCGCTGTTCGTCTTCTTGAACGGCGTAGAATACTGGCTGAGTTAGTCTCCTTGCAATTTCGAGGATAGCCGGGCTGCGTTTCATAGAACATTCGTTGTTGACTGCCGGAGAGGGTTGGAGCTCGTCTCCATGCGCGACTCGACCAGCATCACAACCACTTGGACACGGTTCTTTAATGAAGCTTATTCGAGGTTTTTACGAATCGTTATTGAGGCCGTTTCGCCGCTTTCGCTTTCATTAAAGTCGCAATGACTCAAAACGTGTCTCTACAGCAGTTGTTCTTCGTACGATATTGGTCATCGTAATGGAGACAGACACTGAGGCAGCTCCACTAGAGCGGATCACTGCTCCAATCAGCAATAATACTATAAATTCTTAAGAATGTTCAAAGCCTTACCCGAGGTTGGTACGCCAGGGCCATACACGCGTGTTTCGGAGGTCTCGCTCCCCTCGTCAGTGGCCCACGCCCCACATTACCGGTATCCAGGGCTATACACGCGTGTTTCAGAGGTCTCGCTCCCCTCGTCAATGGCCCACGCCCCACATTACCGGTACGCCAGGGCTATACACGCGTGTTCCAGAGGTCTCGTTCCCCTCGTCCGTGGCCCACGCCCCACATTACCAACTTCGGGTAAGGCTTTGAACATTCTTAAAAATTTATATTGAATGCTTACTGCGAGGTTTTGAACACAGTCGATGCCATGGAGTGATATTACTATTACGTTTATTATAAAAGGATAAAGCTCTCGGCGCCGATCAATCCCTGAGGGACGTGTCGTGGCATTCACCTTCGTTCCAACTCTGTTCGAGGTGACTGAAAGCACTTACAATCTCGCGGTGGCGTCCCGTTGTGTCGAGTCAATGCTGTTTATCCTCCTAGACAAATCTGGAACCATTTCGCCGACCGCGGAGGGATGGATGGCTTTGTGAGATCGAACCATCGACCCGGTGTGTGGCGCAGAGCACACTTGACCACTGCGCCACGTGCACTCGTTTTCGCTCCGTTTCCCGCAAAACGAAACTCTTCCCTCAGACTACTAGTAGTCGTTTGATAGCTAAATCTAAATCAATCTAGACATAACAAAACGCTACATAAATTCTTAGGGTTTCATTGGAAGGAACTAAATTGTCGAAAAAAAATGAGAGCTCACGAGTTGATCGAAATAAGAGAGTAATCAATAAAATGAAAAAGATAGAACAAAATAGGAAATAAATAAATGAAAAAATCGAAGGAAGACAAGGACCGTCGATCGATAAGTCGTCATCGATCGATCGATTGGCGAGAGGCGATCGTGGCCAGGCGGTTAGATGTGCAGGATGGCGGCGGGCGGTCCTGGCTCGGTCGGCGGCGCGCGTCGCGTCGGCGGTGCTGACGTGGTGAGACATCACCCGCCCGGGAGACTTTCCCCCACCTACAATTCGGCTTTACCTCATCTCCTTCGCAGTCCGCGTTGTTCGCCTCATTTCCTACTCGACGCTCCTTATTTCCTGGAATTCATGTAACTCTCACGGATTTGCGCCTGTCAGGAGCGCGTCTGGAGCAGCGGTTAGCGTTGCTCAACTCTGCGCACAAGGTGATGGTTCGATCTCGCGCTCAGCTCATAAAGCTTTCCATCTTCTCGGATTTTATCCCTTGATCGTTTGAGCTTTTTCTATCCGCGACGAGGCTTGTGTCCGTCGAGTTTGCTAGCCGACTGTCGAGTTTCGGCTAGACGAGGAAAATTCTTAAGATTAATGTCGGTGTTTATAGATCGGTCTTTTTAATGCTTAGCAATAGTTTTAGAGTTAGGTAGCCGACTAAGAGCTCATATGGCGCAACGATTAGCGATGCTCTTCGCCTCGCACGAGCTCAATGGTTCGATCCCGCCCCGTGCTCATCAAACCTTCCATTCCTTCGGAATTGGAGTGTGGCACGTCCCTCAGGGTCTGATCAACGTCGCGACCTTATCTCTTAATCGTTTTAAGCCTTGTCTAGTCGCCGCGAGGCTTGCGTCGGTTATTGTCATCTGACGGTTGACTGACCGACCGTCGAGTCTCGGCTAAACAAGTGAAATCCTTGAGGTTGATATCGGTGTTTATAGAAAATCGGTCTTTTTAATGCTCAAAAGTAATTTCAGAGTTGTTAGGTAACCGGCTAAGAGCTGATATGGCGCAGTGGTAGGAGGTCTCCGCGTCGTACACTTGGTCGATAGTTCGTTCTCGCGCTCATGGCTCAAAAATCCGCTTTATTTAATGGCTTTTTTTCGCGTTTATATGGTGCTACAAATATATATTCAATAATGTGAGTGATGTGCAAATTTTTAAGGTCGAACGGGTTTGAACCCACATTTCACCTTTTCGTGAACGCGTGCTAACCACTGCGCTGCCGGTGCTCATGTTCTGCCATCACCCTTCGACAAAAATGAATTGTAGTTGATTATTAACATCTCCAAAATCTGTAAGTATTAGTTCACTGCCGTTATGGGCTTTTGCCAGGCCAAACCCTTAGAGGTTATTGCTGGCATATCGATACAGATGCATCGAAGATAGAGTGGTGGCAGAACTAGCGGCGCTAGTGCAGTGGTTAGCATGCGCCCCTGAAAGGGTTAGATGCAGGTTCGAATCCTGCTCGACGGTGAGAGTTTTTCATATCACTCCACTCAATCACAGAATTCCTTTTTATTCAATCCCTTCTAGCGATTGTCTGATGCTATATGTAAACACTCGAACCCGCATTTCACCCTTTGCAGGAGCGCGTGCTCGAACCGTTGCATTACAGAAGGAGTTGTGTCAGGAAAGGAGTCGGCAGTGTAACAGTTCGAGCACGCGTTTTCGGACAGAGTGAAGTGTGTGTTCGAGTCCCAGCCGACGCAAAAGTTTTGCACATCACTCTGCATCAATGAGTGTATTGGAAACATATTTGGGTTCTTCCTGACTGTAAGGAAACGAATAAAAACCGACCTCAATCGGTGGAGAGGAGAAAATAGGAGTTTCAGTAATCATTCGAAAGCTGAGGCCTCAGGCTACGGCCTCACTTCGCCATTATCGAAAGACTTCTCGACGTTCTTACAGGAGGAGATTTTTTACGTTGTAGACGCGCATATTTCTTGCCGGACAGAAGTCTTTTTTTGAGCTATTAGTGACTATTCGATAGCGTAATCATTCCTGATTCGAACGCTGCGCTTATATCCTGTAAAGAGCGTTTCTCTGAAGCGCAGCAGGTAAATTAAGTCGAATTACCATCTGCGACCAAGGTGGACTTTGGCCAATACACGTGCTGCTGGCAAGCAGATGATAAACCTTGCACCGGTCTTACGACATCGCGCCAGCGCACGTGGGTGCCTCAGCCAGCAGCACGTGAATTGGATAAAGACCACCTTGGTCGCAGAAGGGAATTCAACTTAGTTTACCTTTTGCGCTTCAGAGAACCGACCTTTACAGGATATAAGCGCCGCGTTGGAACCAGAAATGATTACGCTATCGAATGATTACTAGTAGTTAAAAAAAGAGCTCTGACCAGCGAATTATGCGCGTCTGAGATATAGTTTTGTGTGAATTTCACAGCGTTCAAAAGTGTGACCTGAAAAAGCGGCCATATGGGGGTCTAGCTAGAATTCTGAGCTTTCGAATGATTGCTAACATTCTTATGGAAACTCCAGCGAATGAGGTAGGTTTTTCATTTGTTCCCTTATAATCAGAAAAAACCTGTATTTGTAATTTCAGGTGGTGACGTAAGACGTAACTGCCCAGATTAGCACTGTTTCGTTTAATAAAGCCCTGCAAAACTGCTGGAGAAACGTTTGCGCTGTCTGTACCCTGTCTTGATGTCGTTCCTCATCGTTTCTCGTTCTCTTTTTCCTCTCGGATGAATCCTTGCTTCCTCATGATTACAATTTACCTTCACAAATCGATAAGTCATGAGAATCAAGCCTATTTGACCGGTGCGAGCTCGTCGAGGATGTCTTCTGATGGCTTACCTCGGGTCTCGGCTAAATGTCTATAATTAAGGCCTACATACTCTAACCCGGTCGGAACGGCAGTTGATCGATCACGCAGCGCGATTTGTAAAAGGTGCACGATTTCCGTCACTTAATCTGAGTTTTCCTCGGCTTTTCATAGAAAATCACAAGCTTTTTTGTGTTTCTTTGTTGCTCCATGATTTTCTGTACATGTTATGTGCTTTAATCCATATTTAACTCTTCTGTGCGAAGAAATCTTCGAGAGTGAATAGTGATCTTCTTCTTGCTCTCACAACGCTATATGAAGACTTTTTCAGAAATTAAAACCAAGTTCAGAATCAACGGGATTTGCGCTATCAAATCGTTACCAAACTTCTGTTGAAAAGCTATTCACAAATCCTAGCCGATCAAAATACTTATTGAGGGTGAAACGTAATCCCATCTTCGCTGCGAAGGCGCTGGGAGAAAGCCTTTTCCAAAGTGATCCATGGTGTTGAAAACCACCGAGATCTAAGCTTCCGATTGCTCACTAAAAGTTTAAGGAAGAAGTTCTATACAGCAAAAAGGCTGTAATTAATCGTATACTCAGATAGGTACACGCCGTCCCGCAAGGGTTAATTGTTAATACCGAGGTTTATAGCCTTTTAAAGGCTTAACCGTGCTATCAGAGTTGTCAAGTAATTAGTTAGATTGCCTTTTTTAATTCAGTCAAACCAAAAAAAGCTTCGAGAAAGCGAGTGTTTTGTGACTACTCTATTACTTGCGGTAAGGCTGCTATTGATCCATTTCTTCTAATTGTTGATTATATGTTGATCTAATCTATTCCAAGATGTTATAGAGCTTAGGAGCTGTATAAATCCCTATGCAGTTTTTCTTGTTGGAGGAAGGATGGGTGGAGGTGGAGCTGAACTCGCGTTCCATCCTTTTAGGGACCGCGTGCTAGCCACTGCGCTGCCGAGGCTCCTATTTTGCCATCACTCGTTTTTTTCTCAATTTATCGTATCGCGAAGTTGTTGCGAACTTTTACACTCGCCCAACATCCGTGAAAGTCTTTATTTTAATTACAGGATGGGTAACATTTTCGCGAATCTCTTCAAAGGCCTCTTTGGTAAGAAAGAGATGAGAATTCTCATGGTAGGATTGGATGCGGCCGGTAAAACGACGATTCTCTACAAGTTAAAGCTGGGCGAAATTGTTACTACGATTCCTACAATTGGTAAGTTTTTTTGAGAAACTCGGTAGTCTGTCGTGTGCCATCATAACCTTTCTCACTAGTCTAACATGGATTTGTAGGTTTCAACGTCGAGACAGTCGAGTACAAGAACATATCGTTTACGGTGTGGGACGTCGGAGGTCAGGATAAGATTCGACCCTTGTGGAGGCACTATTTCCAGAACACTCAGGGTGCGTTTGAACCTTCCTTCCCCACTTTTTTCTGCTTTCTTACTCTACAATCCAGAAGAACATGGTTTTCGTTCCTAAGGAAAGGTAGTGGTTGAAAAGAATCTCATGGAGTGACCTTTTTTCACTGCATTTGCGGTCAGGTTTACCTGAAAGAGTGCCAGCACATCCTTGGCCAAGGTGGTGTGGAGTAGCTTCTGCCCGTGATCTGGGTGGAACGCCGGTTCAATTTCCGCTTGGGGTTGAATATTTTGCAATATCACTCAGAGCCCTTGGATATACAGTTGGGCGAACCTAACACTGATGGAACACAATAAAAATAAAACAGTCTGGAGAATTTTTCTATTTTCTACCATAGTTTCTCCGCTTTCTGGATACTCAATGTACACAGATACTTCATCTAACCATTGACGAACTACCTTAATGCGATTACGCATCGATCTGAGTGCATTTGGGGTAATTAAGATTCATTTGCTGTTTTTTACTTAGTTTAGTTATAAGTTTCTTATAAGTAGGTTAGCAAGTTCTCTGATTCACAAGGGCCGACAGCTAAGGTCTAATGTGGTGACCACCTAAGGATACCCCGGTTAGGTTCACCTCAGGACTTCAAAAAACAAAGCCGTTAAACCAACGCATTTTCATAAACTGGGGTCCTCACAATTCATGAAGGCGAACCCTTCAAGCATGAGGAGGGCGAAAGCGCCGAAAACGTTGGCCATCGATTCTGAAGAAGTTACCAACCTCTCTCAAGCTTTAGTTGAAAAGAACAGTTTGTGAGGTATTTTTCCTTCTGATTTCGAGGTTTAATAAATGTCGCTCTTTTGATCTGGCTCTCGTTGAGAAGAGTTAGTGTTCTTTGTTGTCGTCGATCCTGTATGAATAATAATAGATTGTAATTACAGGGCTTATTTTTGTCGTTGATTCTAATGATCGTGAACGTGTCGGTGAAGCTCGAGAAGAACTGATGCGTATGCTGGCTGAGGATGAACTTAGAGATGCAGTCCTACTTGTCTTTGCTAACAAACAGGTGAGATGCGTTGCCCTGTACGGCGGTTTCAGTTTGCTTGGATTTGTAAGAATTGAATAACATCATGGGTTATCCAAGGATAATGATATGCTAAGCTTTGGTCCTCGGCCGGAATTTGAACCCCGTGTTTCGATTTAAACTAGGTTGCCTGCTAACACTGCACTGTTGAAACCACCGCTTTGCCACCACTTTTTTTTCATGTAAGCTATGGAAGCTGTATTCAAACAACCTAAGAAAGTGGTAGTAGAAGACTTGGTGGTGTAGTGGTAGCACGCGTTCTTGTTCAGGTGGAAACATGCGGTTCAACTCCCAGCTGAGTTCGTGTTTTTTTGATACCACTCAGAATCTTTGGATATACATAACATCAGGGTGTACACTAACAAAACACTGCAAGGGTGTGGTAGTATAGTTTTTCAGCGTTTGAACTTTGCAGGATCTCCCAAATGCAATGAATGCAGCTGAAGTAACGGATAAGCTAGGACTACATACACTAAGAAACAGGTCATGGTACATCCAGGTAAACGTTAAATCTCATAGTAATCTAAGGCGTATGCGTCCCACAAAGTCAGTGGTCTGGGGTTTTAGGCGTGAATAATGGAACTACTTAAGTTATATTACAAACTACCCTTTAAAAAACCTGCAGGAATTTAGTACATCTTATTTTGATAGTTGCTGTTTCACCGGCTTTGCCCTCTACAGGGTCTCTCATGTACTTCTATATGGGAGATCACCAGTGTGTTTTCACATACTCTTGAAACACTGAAAAGAAAATACTTTGTGGCAACACAGTGGTGACCTCCCAGGTATAAGCAGTTGAATGGCTTTGTGGAACGCGAAGTCTCTGGAACGTCAGCCATCGATTTTGAAGAAGGTATGCTGACGTCATGCAGGCATTTACAAAGGATAATTTGTGATATGTTTTTGAGTTCTGGTGAAGTGAGAGTTGTTCTCTTATTCTATTGCTATCGAAGTTGTACATTTCAACTGCGCTTAGGCGATACGATCAGATTACTTTGTCAAATTGCCTACATAGAATGTTTTTTTCATAGGCGACTTGTGCGACATCGGGTGATGGTCTATACGAAGGTCTTGACTGGTTGAGCAATCAGCTGAAGAACAGAGGATAAAGACAAAGTCACGTCTTAGAAATTAACTTTATTCGCTTCCCTGTAGGTGTGCTACGTCTTTCGTTTAGCGTGTATCCTATCTTGATCGAGTCTCTCTCTGTACTCGTGTTGAAGTATTCGTTAACGATGGACGTCGTTGAGGAAAGCAAATGTAAAATTTTTGAATTCTCTAATTTTTTTAAACTCCGTGATTTAAGTGAATTTCACTCTTATTTGTCTCTTTGAAAGTTTCGACGACCCCCATACTGGTATCCGAAGGGTCACTAGTTCTCCCCGCATCCCCGTTTAATTAACATGCAATTCTGTGTGTTTGAGGCTACTTTTTACGCGTTAAGGTAGTTGTTTCATCGACCATTTTATCATCAATTGTGTTGTGTATCCCGTTCCGATGTGCTGCACGTAAACCTGATTGTCGTCGTTCCGTTTAACCACTTCTTTTTTTCCTTTCTAAACTCGATAATGTGACTTTGCAGAGACACGATTGTCACGCCAACTGTGTTAACTCGTATTTATTTGATTTTTTATGATTGAAAATGTTCGCTTGAAGTTTTTTCAATGTCAGCAGGTGAATAATCAAATTGAGAAGAATCAGTTGTATGTTCGACCTTTTCCATTAATCTATGATTAGTGTTGAACAAGAAATGTTTAGCAATCGAAAATGTTTCTGGACACTCTAACTTGATATGATCAGATCTTGTATCACCGCCTATCATACAAAGTGTTCTCTTTGAAGCCGATCAATTTGCAGAGCACAATTTTCTCTTACGCTCTGAAGTAATGCAAGTCGAACCGCGTTGTTGGCATTTAACGCAAGCATCATAAGTAAGGCGTAAGTAACGTATTTAGCGTGTGAGGAGCAGTGGTTAGAGGTGCTCTACGTCACACAGTAGTTCGATCAAGTCGATGGTCGGTGGTTCGATCCTCCCGCTCGGGAACTGCGCATTGTGTAGCAGTTACCCGTGAAAACAGCGAGGCCGTAAGAGTGATGTAATTCTAGAGATGTGAATATGAAAAGCTTTAATTAAACCCTTTGGGGACCATGTGCTACGGAGCGCGGTACGTCGCGCGACACGTCGCGCGATGTTGCATCTTGGCTGCAATGACGGCGTTGAGTCTCGGATCTATGTCGATCGCAGATGCACATGGTGCCTGCCCGCGACAGCCGCGCAGTCGACAAGCACGATGCCTCATGCTATCAACGGCTCTGCCCAAAGGGTTAAAGGGCGGTATTTTTACTCAGGAAGAGATTTTCGCATCTCTTACAAGTTTTTATGAGAGAGTATAGCTTTAGCCTCATTCAATGCGTCTTAGTTGTAATCTCATGTTACATAACGGACCTATGAGTGATTCCAGGAGGAAGCGTTACGTGGTGCAGTAGTTATTTTTTCTCGTTAGCGATTTATTTAATGTTCCGTAATGGATGGATGCTCTTGACTAGAATATGCTCCATGCGTCCTCATGAGTAGGGTTAACCCTAACATATATTCCTTTGCTTTTAGATTGCGTGAATCGTTCGTGGTGATCTGTGTCGCGCATTCCGGCTAGACGTCTTCTTCACTTAAATATGAGAGAACATCGTTCTTGCACGACATAATGGTGTCTGGAAAATTCTTTTTGTTTAGCCGCTTTCAATGGCGTTAGATGTCATCAATCATCTATCCAATAATGTTGAGTGATATGTAGAAATTTGGACAGCGAACGGGATTCGAATCCGCTTTTCATATTTTTCGGGGCGCGTGCTGACTAGTTGCGCGATCAACAGTCGTGTTCCGCCATCACTCTACGACATTGCGGTATCTGCAGCATTTTCCACTTGGTTGAAGTATCAGCATCCGAGTTGCTGTTGCACAGCGCAGGACGATATGTGTTGAATCGCTGTATCGAAAAGATGGGTGTGGATTTCGGTTGGTAAATTGAATCTCTTTTGCACTAGTACTTTTTGAAGAGGTGACGGATCTGATCAGCAAAACGATAAGTACACAAAATTTGCTCTCATATGGGAAGAGTCTACCCTTGGATCGTTTAGCGATATTGCGATTGCATTCATTTCGGCACTATCAAAGTCGACGCCTAGGCTGAGTACATACAGATATATGTACTACATATATACGTAGTAGTTGCAATAAGTTTCAACTTTTTTTGTTTTATGGAGCAACTGCTTAGCCTATTACGATAGCTTCTTTTCCAAACTGTTTGGCTGAAGAGCTGGAACCTTCTTGGCACAATCTGAAGCCCTTCGATAAGCTTTCATAGGCTCCCGTCAAATCTTGCTCAAATCGCCAGTTATGCATCTATAGAACTCAGTCCAGATTGTTTTTTCGTGCATGGTTTTTCTGTATTTCTTTGAACGACGAAAGAAGTTTCTTAAAAGCCTAAGGCTGAGTAGAGTCTTCAAGCGGCAGTTCCACCAGTACAAAATGATGATCATCAAATATTTCTGAGAAAATGATAGGTTTCCCCATGTGTCATGAAGTCCGACTTCGATGGAGTTGCAGTTTTGTTTTAGAAAGATTAATTACCAAAGGACGTTGCTGTGGACAGAAGTACAAGAAGGATGTTAAGCATTCCTCCGACTTCCCCGATTCTAGATTGCTGCTCCGAGCGAGTGGTAGTGATGTTTCCATTGCACCCAAGCCATGGTTCAACTCCGCGTCAGGTCCACTCAACGCCTTATTCCTATGGGTTTGAAAAGAAAAGATGTCATGCTTATCCGTGTTCACCGTCGACTTCATAGAAATGGCGACTCCCTGTTACAAAGGCATAGAAACGCTCCTGCATAGCTCCCCCACTACTGCAGTGAGAATCGACACATTCAGTGATTAATGACATTCACTAAAGAATAAACATAATCTTCGTCTGGCAGCCGAACCAACATGGGAAATTCAAAGACTTTTGTCGAGTTTAGGGAGAGAGAGAAAACGAACGTATTTCAGAAAATTTTGGGAATCGCACGGTGTGTGATGTTGAGTCATGTGATGCATAAAATGCAAAAAATAATCGCGATGAGTCTCTTGAACACGGAGATTGACAGGAAGGGAAAAGATTTTATATTAACGACAAGACTGGCATCTAACAACGCGATCATTTCAACACAATGTCGACGGTCGTTTCAACTAGATTGTGCCACTTTTTCTTTTTTTTTTTTGTTTTTCAAACGATTACACGACTACACAGTTGATAAGAGTGACTTGACCTTGAGAAGAGCTTGAGTGGCGGCGTCTGAGAAAGCTGTTCGAGAGTTATAGTTGGAGAGCAAGAAACACTCTCCATAGCGTGTTGTGTTCCTTCTGTTTAATCCTGTTCCAAGGACGTCGCTGACCGATTGTCCTACCGCCTGACGTTAAAAGGTAGGAATGCGTAGTGTGCTGGTTTTCAAGGCTGGTCTATCGCTGGTCATTCAGTTTCTTAATCTCGGAGTTCTGTCATTTCCTTATTGATATAATTTCAAGTACTTATCGAAGCGTGGGTTTTAAGAAAGTCTTGGCAATCTTTTCGAATACTCGTCGATTGATCTGGGCGCGATAATCAAGCTAAGTGTAAATTATAGAAAGAGCAACGATCCAATATTTTGAAGACGAAGTGCATCCATTCAAATGCACTGGGTTAAGCGCAAGTGAGCAGAGGCGAGGCACAGAAAGTTCTGTCAACAACAAATGCCACTGAGTCATGCCAGCATCGCATGCTGAGTTCGCATTTTGACAACAGTACGCTGATTTCTGATTTTATTCCGAAGCGGTTAATTCTAGATATTGTATGAAGAGAAAGGATATCAGAACTGAAGAGTAAATATCGTTAATTTTTGTTGAAAATAAAGAGCATTTATTGAATGTTGGAGTTACCTCCTGGGTGGTGCAATCGCGTTCGACTTGTACGATTCAATTGCGACCAGACTCCATTAGAAAACGACTAATATGAGGAAATTGAGGTGTTCATAATAGGTTCGATTTGTGTATGCAAAAACCCCATCTCCCACACTCTCCGACAGTCAACAGCGAACCCCCTATGAAACGCCACATCCAGACTATTCTCGAGCCTACAAGGAGAGGTGCTCAACCGATATTCCACGACGTTCAAGAAGGAGACGAAAAAACGAATTGAGTGCTAGAAGTATTGGAATCTGGACACTGAAAAAGCCACTGTGAAGATACATCAAGAAAGTGTCTGAAATAAAGTAAAGTGTGTTCACAAATGCATCAAATACTTAGTAGATTTGTCAGTCTACAAACTCGAGTGCTTAAAAATCTTAGGTGCGAAAATGATTATTCCATATCTCAAAAATGTTAGCTACCCTCCCCACTACGTCGTCTTAAGAAAAGCTCAAACCCCATCATATGTGTTCAGAAACCAACATGGGTGTAACTCCACGATAATTATGTCGCACAGCTGAGTGTACTCTTTTAAATGTAATCGACGACTTTAATAATCACTTGCACGAGGGCAATCTGACTAGATGTGATATTCGACATGAGCCAAATTTTGTATTGCTTCATGGCCAACTTACCGTGCATAGTTCAAAGTAGTTGTCTGAATGTTGAGAGTGTTGATGTTAGTTGACAAAGTTCGGTGTTCTACATCTCTTTACATCATTTTTAGTAGTTTGACGAAAGTCGTAGCTAAAATTTTTGCTATAATTGCAAAATTCATATGACAAACTAATAATGCTTATCAATGGTGTGGTATTTCATTTCTCTCGTATTTAATCATTCTCGATGAATGCGTAAACCTGTTTGAAATTGTCTGATGCTATTTTTCAAATCGTATCGATGATATATTAATCAAGTTCTCGTCTTCAATCTATGGCCATCACTTTTCCGATTTCTCAAGAATTGATGGGAATATCTTGACCATTGAATATTTGAGGATCTGAGAACTCTACGAACTTACGGAAGAGGTTCATAAAAAATCGATCTTCAAGCGCGAATTTTCGCAGATAATGAAGCTAATATGAGCTCATTTTTTCCCGCAAAAAATTCGTTCAGCGTTTCGCCGACTTCACCTTCATAAGAAGAGCAGTGATTCGGGTCAACTTTCCATTGTCGGTCGTTCTTGCAATGTAGGTCTGTCCCATCGAGTCGATTTGCATGGAGTGTATCATCGTTCGAATGAAGAGCCGTGATTGATGTGCCGACAACTGTTCGATAACTAGTGTTCAAAAATGTATTTCCGCTCAAATTTCTTCAAGTTCACACTTCTCTAGTTCAAATCATGTCGATTTGGCCCGAATCTGCACTTTCTGTTTTGCTGATCACTGAATTATCATCGCTGTATGTGCTGATTACTTCGCTTAACACTTGCTGTTCATTTTCTATGACACGAAGAACTTTTTTTGGTGGCACAGTTCGCAGTCTTGAGCTTGGATAATTGAACAATGATGACAAATATAGTGAGATCAACAAGTGTCTACACAATGTATGTGGTTGTACGATCACTAGAAAATCACAAGTAAGGGGACGTCTCTGCAATAAAGTAGAGCCTACTACATCAAAGTCATGGTATATTGTGAAAATATGGGACGGTGAATTTCAAAAAAAGATGAATGGGCAAAGCTCTTGGCGTCAGTTATAATTACAGTTAGCCCCTGGAAGATGCGCCATGCTTTACTCTTCAATCTTTTAGCCTCGTTTGAGTTGAGTGAATGCATATCTGACCTTTACATTGACATGCGGTTGCCTACCGATGTATCATATCG
Source organism: Parelaphostrongylus tenuis (assembly GCA_019055375.1). Lineage (NCBI taxonomy): Eukaryota > Metazoa > Nematoda > Chromadorea > Rhabditida > Metastrongylidae > Parelaphostrongylus > Parelaphostrongylus tenuis. The sequence continues at coordinate 18,752 of JAHQIW010006804.1, read as the reverse complement.
GTGCTACTCATTCTCCCAGACAAGTTTGGTACCACTTGATTCACCTTAATGGGATGAAAGGCTTGGTGAGCCATGCACAAGATCGAGCTATTGACCCTGTTTGCGGCGCAGAGCACGTCTGACCACTGCGTCTCATGCGCTCTAGAAAAGAAGATGAAGTAGATGTATAGCCTCCGTGATAATGAAGAGCTCAGGTGAAGTAGACTCATGTGATGAAAGAGTAAGGAGGAGATGACGACCAAGGGAGCAGTGTGTTGGCGAATAGAGTAACATTACCTTCTCGTAAAGTAGTTGGCGAAAATTAGCAGCGTCATTATGGCATTTTATTTTGCCATACTCGTCCGATACAGCAGGATATGGAAGTCGAGTAATAATTGCAAGATAGGTGACTCCACACTGCGTTGACCATCAGTCACATGAATTTTACCATGCATAACTCACATGAAAAATGTACGGCAATAAATTAGAAAAAAAAAACTACATTAGTGGTTTCTATGTGCACTACGAAGTTCTAAACCGCCATAGCTCACTTAAAGTGTTGACTAGATTTTCTTGGACAATTTAACAATTCAATAAAGAAATTGGTTCTAAAGAATCTCACTTTGGGAGAATCTTGAAACAAAAATCGACAAGAGCTCTCGATTTCTTCAGTGCTCGAATTACTGAAGATAGGTGCAACCTAATCAGTTATATAAACAGACAATCTCGTATTGCAACATTGAAGGTAATACTATAGATGAGTATTTCCTTGTTTAGCCGTTCCGAGGTGTTATTGATATTATTTATTGAATACTAGCGAAGCATACAACAATACAGTTAGTAATGCATCTTGATTATACAATATTCGAGGTGCTATCGTTTCGGCAGGTCGCTTTCTTCAGAGCCTGGAAAGATCATATTGATCCACAATTCAATAAGCCAAAACCTCTATGACCCTAGCAGAGAACGTTAAAAAAAGATTTTGGATCGCATAGTAAAAGCTTCATTTCAAAACACTCACCGTTTTGATGTTTTGTGTGCATCAATTATTCATTGAAGACCAACTACTTAGGGTCGCTGCATCAGTGGGCTGTGCCTAAGTCAGACCTGAAAGATCAGCCTGAGTATGGTTCGACGCCACGCGTGATTACGAGGCACTTCTCTTTTCGGTTCATTTTTGGTCCTTTGCTATGTATCCAAAAGGCTTCTAAAGTTTTACACGCAAATATTTTTGATTCCTGTGCGAGGATCGTGGATTTGACGCTGAACATTACTACTGCATTTTTTTTTGTTCATGCGCGCCAAGTGGAATTTTGGATCAGAGTTGTGTAACACAATTAGGTGCTTCTTTAACTAGAAGAATAGTGGTCTAGCCGTTTCGCCAACATACTCATCCACGCATGCCTCGCAAGGGATTAGGTTAATTGTACCCGATGTCATGCAGTCGCCGTCTCTGCCGTTTGGCCAAACTTTGCAGTCGTTAGTTTCGCAGAGGCGATCATACAGTCGGTTGCAAACTAATTGGCGCATTAGTGTCTTTGGGGGTATTTCATCTATTACTACCGAATTATCCAAACCTGCTTTAAAAGGCAGTGTTCAATAGTTTTGCTTATTTCGTTAGAGATAATAGGCAGGAGGAAAGGAACCTTATTTTCGCCGGACTTGTGGCTTGGGGGTATAGAATTTCCTCTTGATCTAACCTGGAAAGCTCCTACCGTATCGTAGCCATTAGAGATGGCTATCTTTCGCGCCAAGCTCAAAGATTCTACCTTGTGTTCTTTCCTGTGTACACATTTCAAATAAAAAAGTTTTTCAAATGACCAAGTTATAAAAATTTCATTAAGGAAAACTGACTCAACCTGGACGAGTGGTTGTGACGCTCGTCGACGCATGTGCGGAAGCGATCTCTATTCTTCAACACTCGCCGTCGATCAACGGACGTTCCGTGGATCGCCACAGCCAGGCTACCTTCAAGATTACAAGAAAACGCGCTCAACCAGCAATTTACGAAGATAGAAGACAAGAAAACAAATTGAATGCTAGAATTGCTGGGAGTTGCACGGTCAAAAAAAGGTTCTTTCTGATTAAAAGAACAGATGGAAAACCGACTTCACTCGCTAAAGAAGAAGTTTTCATAGGAGTGTTATTAATAATTCGAAAGCTTAGATTTCTGACTAAAACGTGAAACGGCTATTTTATCATAACACCTTTTTATAATGCTGTAAACCCCAAATTTAAGTTATATTTCACAAAACCACGTGTTTTCTTCTCATCTCGCTTATATTTCGCTAGGCTAAACTCCTTCCTTACTTCACTAGTACTCGATCGATAGCACAAGTTTCGAAGAACTCAAAAGTGTGCTTGCTTCTGGAAAAGCTCTTTTGATGGCGCTCTAGGAGAAAAAAAGATTTGTGCTTTACACCTCGTTAAATACAGCTCTTTTTTAGACTAATGGCAATAATTCCATAACATAATATTTGCTGTTTCCAAGGCTGTGCTTATTTTCCGGAAAGACCGCTTTGTGCAGTGCCGCAGGGACATATGTCACCAGTCGAAGCGAAAAAAAACTTTTTTCGCGTATGTGAATCAACTCCTTTTTCCTGTTGCATTACAGAAAAACGGTTTTCGCAGAAAATAAGCACAGCGTAAAATCAGATCCGATTACGCTATCGAATGATCACGAATACTCCAAAGAAAGAGCTCTCTTCGGTGAGAAATATCCACGTCTACAACGCAAAGAATTTTCTTTTGTATCGACGTCAAGGACAGGCTTTTTTGAAAATCGATGACGTCATGCAGTAACGTGAAGTCTCAGCTTTCGAATGGTTACTAACAGTCCTATGAAAAAGGTCCTCTCCAGCGAATAAGTTCGATTTTTCACTTGTTCTCTTATGATCAGAAAGATCCGAGAAAATGGACTTTGATGAGAAATCAGTAAAAAATAGTAAAAAAAAAGGGAACTCACGTCACCGGAGCAGTTGAGGAAGTGGTCCGCCAACTTGAGGGGAGGGGGGAGGGGGGTGGAGAACGAACGACTCATCGACGTTTACAAATTCGAGTTAGCGTGGTTGGTGTAGCTTCAGAATGAGTCACTCGCATTCGTCTACCGTGTACAGAAAATACTTCGACCTAGTGCAGATGACTACTTGTTGGTAGCGTGATGTAACAGCACGGTGGCTATTCATGTTCCTGCCAGTCAATGTTCGGATACCGAATCCACAGATCGGCTCCTACAGGATTGTGATTCCTTAGGACCATTTATTTTAAAAAAAGCAGGAGGGCTTTGACCGTGTGGTTGCGATGCTCCTCGCGGCGCGTTGAGGGCTAGTCCTTACTTCCACCACTCTTCTATGGTTGGCGTCACAGCCAGGCTTATCCTCCCGATAGCTTAGGAGGCGCACTCAACAAGCATTCAACGACATTCAAGAAGAAGACGAAAAAACGAATTGGTTGCTAGAAGTGCTAGTATCTGCTGATCTTTTCTACACTGCTCGAACGTCGTGGAATATTGATTGAGCACATTGCCTTGTAATCTAGAGGATCGCCTTGCAGCGGTTTTCTACAGGGCGTTCGTTGTTGACTATCGGTGAACGTTTTAGGTGGAGTTCTGCCCCGCTCTCGTCGCGGCGAGCATCACAACCACTCGTCCATGCCCACCCGCTATCAGCTGATCGGTGAAAACGAAACTGTAAGATGAGGTAAATCTTGCTTTTGAGCTCCTAAAATCCTTTGTGGTCCGTTCTTGCGTTTAGTGAGCCAAACATTAAAATGATCATCTCAGAAAACCCGTTTGTCGCGCCGAATTTTGTTAAGAAGTAAATCAGTGCCCAGGTTCATTGCGACGCGGTGATTGACTCGCACGTCATGGGTTACAATCTGCTAGGTTATAGATGGGAAGCAAAACTCTTTACTCCATTCATACTCGCCACACCCAGGCTGATTTCCACGACGATCGCATCCAAATTTCAAGATGTTCTTTTTATCGATTCTGATGGTTTTGTATGTCTCTCTGGAATACAGACTACGGTACTGACTACTCTGCTGGAACTTTTTCGTCTATTAAAGTAAGTTTTGTCGACTACAACAAACTGCTGGAGACGGGTGCACCACGCCGGTATCACTGAATTACGACCTCTTGAAAAAATAACAATATTCATGCAAAACCTGTGCTGGCATGATGTAAATGTTGGGTACGGACCGTTTGTAGTCTTATAATTTCTGTGAATCGTTTCCTTTATTTCAGTGCTTGTTTTTGATTCATGTAGTCATTAGCGGAGTGAGATAATTCATACAGAGCTAATGTATTCTATTCTTGCAATATGAAAACATATTCCAATCCCTCCATGAGGTCTATTATGACAATCATAAAGTGCTAGACACGTGTATGGCCTTTCATTGTCATTAGCGGCACAGTGCCTTTCACTTGAGCTAATTTCTTGACGGGGTATATACACCCTGCACATGAAGGAATCGACGGGCGAAGAAAATGTGAAGAAGAGTCTGAGTGGAAAGCATGAATTTCTTATTAACTAATTGCACATCTTGGCTTTATTTTCGGTCGGTCAGCACTATCATCTACTATCACTTTGGAATAAATAGTCTACTTTAGAGATAGTTTACTTTATTCGCTGTGGACAATCAACAAGGCGAGTGAATTTAAATTATATACTATGCAAATAGAATTCAGATACAGTTTTCCGACAAAATTGCTTGAGTTATCAGTTAACCCCTAAGGGACGGCTATAGAAATCGATGCGCGCAGATCGAAACTCCCGATTTTCGCTATTTTATAAAGGTCTTTTCTGCAGTTTGCAGTAACTTTTGGAATTCTCGTTTTACTTTGATGAAAAAAATTCCCTTTACGCACATATGATTTTGGTTCAATTATGGCCGTGTTGCAAAGAGAAAAAGCTGTTTTATTACGGATTTGTGCTCAATTTGGCAATTAATCAAGTGTAATTAATTGTGTGGAGGATATCACAATGAAAAAATTCTGGTTTGATCTACAACATCTTTATACAAGACCCAAGAGTCATCAGAGTGAGTAAAAACTGAGAGCAAGGAGTAATTTACAATAGAAATGATAATGTATGCTGTATTCGAGACTAGTTCTTAGATAACTCTCACTATAACTGAGTCTAAATCAACTACTCGTTTATTTCCAGTTATTCAGAGTTGAGGTAAGCGAGAAAAGGATGAGTACTTATGGATAGTGGAGATATTCTGAGCGGTAAGGACACCCGTGTTTGAATAAAAGGTTTAGAGCATCGGCATTATGCAAACTGTTTTTGAGAAATATGTATCACCAAAGAAGTCTTTTCGGTGCTTCTCTACCATCCGCACCAATATCAAATAAAATGTTTTTTATCACTTTTCGAAGTTTTAGTAATTATTCCACAGCTTGAATATTGAGAATCTGGAGGATTTGTTTTATTTTTCAAATGCTATCTATATTATGCTGTAAAGGTGAAGTAAAATTTTCGGTACTTATGTATTAGATGGCGGCAAATATTTTAATCAATCTCATTCTCTGGCCAGGATCTTTTCTTAGAAGTATTAGTATTTATTAGAAAGCACAAATTCCTAGCTAAAACCATGCTTTGCCAGTTTTTCAGCACCGGCCTTTTATCTTGCTGTAGCATCCAGAATAAGATTTCGTTTCTCATTCGCCTCTCGTTCTCATTTTTACCACGCTATAAATCGCTGGAAGCAAGGAAAGCATATCAGAATGTAGACAATTTTCCGTATTATCAGAATATAAATATTTACCTGAAGGTGCTACGATGTGGTGGAAAATCCCAAATTGAATAACAATATTCCAAACGCGATCGATCGTTCCGCTTCGGCCCCGTTCCCCCACTCCGTGAGATAGCCGGTAGGAAAAGTCACCGAAAAGGTTCATAGCTGAGTATAATGTGAACACAAGTCACAGTAGCGACTTGTTAGTAAGATATTCGCCTGGTTTACCGCATGACTCTACAGCGATCTACTGCATTGTGCATTAAAACGGCGGCAACTATTGTTATTTAATTGGGGATTTTTTTACCGCATCGACAGAACTTCAAATAGAAACGCGTGATTTTGACACAATTGAAAATTCTGTATACGGTGACATGTTTTTCGCGCTTCTAGCTATTTATACTTGCGGTATAAATGAAGGCGAAATGCGAGTGAGAAATAAGTTTTTTTCTGGATGCTACAGGGTTGTAAAAAGGCGTTTTAAAAAACCGGTGTTGTACGCGAAGATTTAAGCTTTCGAATAATCACAAATACTCCTTTGCAAATTGCCATCAGTGAACGAGAGAGGCTTAAATAGTTGTCACCGCTTGACATACATGTACCAATTTCTCTTTCACACTCAAACATCATTCGCTGGACAGAGGTTTCCATTCAGACTTTCAATAACTGTTCGATAGCACAAATCTCAGCAATCTAAATAATAAGCTTAGTTTTTGAGAAGGACGCTAATGTGTTGTTCTTTCAATTCTTCGAAATTTAAGCTACATAACAATACTAAAGTACCTATAAAGGTCGAAAAATACGTTCTTGGAATATGGGTGCTGAAAGGGGAAGTAACACATCATGCGCAATCATGAACGCGCGCTCTTCGTAAGCACACTCGAGCTACATATTAGAATTACCTCCACATAGACTTCTATCAGAAAAGTTTAGTTGTAAAAGAGGCGCCTTCAAGCCATGTTCTCGCAAGACAGGTGGTACAAATGTACGATAGAGGTTGGAAGTTTGTTTTTGTATATGGATGTGGCATTCACGCTAAAAAATGGAGGATTTCATAAGGAATAGTCACGCTTTGTATCAAAAAATCTTTCTAGAATGTTAATTCGTGATATTCCATCCTCTGTGTACGATAAGACACCTCTGAGTTATAAACTTTGCCTATATTTACGAATAAGCCATCTATGACGCCCGAGCGGCAGAGCAGCATTTTAGGCTTGAAATGTGATCTTCTTTTCGCTCTTATGGTGTGTATGGCAACCTTTTAAGAAACCAATTTCATCATCAGAATCCTCGGGTTTTGGGCTATCTAATGACTAATGAAACTCTAGTGAATAGTCATATAGCGGCCCTAGTCGGGCAAATGAATGAAATTGCGTGTGAAAAATAACTTTATTTCCGCTGTTACAACGTAATGAAAAGCTTTTTCCCAAAGTTAAACAGGTTTATGGAATCGCAAAAATTTACGCTTTCAAATGATTACTAATTGTCTATAAGAAAACTTTTCGGCAGCGACAAAGGCCTCCAAGCAATTGAGTATGTGAGCTGGTTTACGTCGCCCCTTAAGGGTTAAGTAGCTTCCATATATCAATGATACGATCAGTAGAGTAGTACTGTGAAATCGCCTCAAAGCTGAGTATATCCACATTTGTTCGATGGTTGCGTACCTACAGTAAATTGCATGATTACCTCCTACAAACTAACCATTCATTTTCAGACCACAGAGCCTACCAATGTTGCGAGCGGCGTGCATTTTTATACTCATTATGACTCTTGTCGGTGCACCCTACCCACCTGAAAAAAATGAGTTCATCCACATAAAAACAGGAAACTTTATCTAAAAAGATTAAGATAAATCAGAACAATACATGTTACACTCTGATGGGGTGCTCTTAGCTTTTCATGAGATCTGTTAACTGTCGAGCCGAAGATTGATCACTTTACGTCAAATGAAAAGATCGTTTGATGTTGTGTTCTTTCAAAGTGATTGGTTGCCGATTGCATGGCTTAAGGCTGCTACGGAAGCATATGTAACATTACCTTCTAATCGCTTTAAATGATAGAAGAACAAAGTTCTCGGCGTTGATCAACGCCTGTGGAACGCGCCATGCATCCGTCTTCAATTTTTAACTTCGTTTGGGGTGATTGAACGCATATTTGGTCTTTACAACGACATGGTGGTGGCCTACTGCTGTGTTGAATCGGTGCTGTTCATACTCTCAGACAAGTCTGGAATCAGGTGCCAATTTACCGACTCCGGGGGGATTGGCTTGGTGAGTTATGAGGTATGAGATCAAACCATCAACCTTGTGCACACCGCAGAGCACCACTAAGCACTGCACCACATGTACTCTTTCGAGCAATTCAATACATATTATAGTACTCGTCGTTTGTAATTTCTGTGAGCATACACAAAACGTTTTTCTCTGAGTAAAATTGATTAGGTACACAGTCAGCATATACAATGACTTTTGATGGCCTATCGGTTCATAAATTCGGTGTCTCTTACTTATTATCACCTTCATTTGACTTTGGTATGAAGTAATATGAACACATGTGGCGCAGTGGTTAGAGGTGCTCTGCGTTGCACAGGAGGTGCATGGTTTGACCTCGCGCTCATAGCTCACCAAACCATTCATCCCTGTGAAATGGTAAATTGGATCACACTAGACTCAGACTTGTCTGGAAGGATAACCAGAACTGACGCGATACATACAGCGAGAGGCCACAACGAGTCACTATAAAAGCCAGATATGCACTAAACCCTCTTAAATGGAGCTCGCTTTCATGGCCCACCAAGCCATCCATCCTTCCGGGGTTGGTAAATTGGCACCAGAATGCGTTGAAAGGTGATGGTAAAACCACTACAAGCATAATTGTTTGCATGCTTATCTATTTCATCCTAAATTAGATGAAAATATGGTTTGACGTTTGCTGCACCCGTTAAGAAATGAAGTGAGCACCGCTTCTATCACAATAAATAAAGAGCCACTACTATAGATTGAGGGATAAGGAGGAATAAATGCTGGATACGCATGTACTTCTTCAGAATCAACGATAGCCAAAACATGTCGTGCAATACACGTTTGATTTCATTGCTGACTCAGATTACTTAGATTGCCCTCTACATTTGTTGAAACAACCAGTACCAGGCTTCTCTCTTGGTGATAGGATCACACCTGCTCCGCAAACATCCACATCTTCCACTGCCATCATTCCTCTGAAGTAACGCCAAACTACACGACATTCCAACGGAAACAAATGAAAAATCAATCTCTCCGCTGGACAGAAACTTTTCATAGGAGTGTTAGTAATCATTCGAAAGCTCAAATTCCAGACTACAGTTAATCGTGGCCTGTTTTTGAAAAGACCCTTTATAACGCTGTAAAATCCAACATAAAATCATGCTTCTTATTCGCCGTTCGCCCTCATTTTTACTACGCGTATAATACGCTGAAATCACCAAAAGCATATCAACGTGTAGAGGAACTTTCGTGGTATCTGAGTCAATCGTTTTATCTAAGAGTTTCTTCCAATGCGGAGCAAGAATTCCCAACTCAATAACATCATGCATCCCACATATCCAGCAGCCAATGCATTGATCACCTGGTCCCTACTCCCCGATCCCATGGATTAGGTGATAAACGACCCCTCGGAAAATGTAAAACTCGATTCTCTTCTCACTGCTGGCAATATTTCCAGAAACTAAGCACAGCATTGGAATTATTGAAACATGCGCTATCAAATGTCTACTAATAGTCTAAAGAAAGAGCTCTGTCCGGCGGAATGTGAAGTATACATAATTTCTTTCTCCTACAGCACTATCAAAAGTGCTTTCCTAAAAGCAAAGACAGTTCTTCAAAACTTGTGCTATCAAATGAGTACTAGCACCCTAAGGAAGGAGTTCTGTCCTGCCAACTATAAGCGGGATCAAAAAAGCACATGGTGCTGTGAAACATGATTTTAATTTGGATTTTGCAGCGTCATAAACGGTGTTTTGGATTAGCTATAGTCAGAGACTTGAGGTTCGAATGATTGTTAACACTCCTACGAAAAATTGCTGTTCAGCGAATGCGATCAATTTTTCATTTGTCGCCATATAGCATAAAATTACTCTCTTTTATATATTAAGGAAATCTAGTTGTATGGAAACATAGCGTATCTATTCCTCAATTTGATTCATTCTTTGATTTTAGTTAGTGATCATACACTCATACACCACCAATAGCAGGCAGCTATCGAAGCTGCAACATGAAATGACAGCCCTTTGTCGACCAATCACCATATCCACCATAAGGAGTCCGACAAGGCGACACTTTATCAGCAAAGCTGTTTACCGCCGCACTGCAGTGGACGACGAAATTGCTCGACGGCGAAGAGAAAAACATACCGAATCATGGGAAATCTCTATAAAACCTCTTTCTTGCCGACGATATCGTCATCTCTCTGTAAAGTGCCGGTGAAGCGGAAGCGATATTAAGTGAACTCAAAGAATCAAAGAAAAAGATTGGGCTACGAAAATGAGACGATGACACAGTTTTTGAAGAATTTATGATGCGAAGGTAAGCAAATCGATTTGGCTCTCTGATTAAGGAGACCACCTTGCACGTGCACCTTGGACGTTCATCGAGTACACAAAGAACAAAATGGAAGAAGAACTAGGCAGAAGATGAAGAGAAACATAGGTCATATTAGGTGGGGCCTCTCAAGGAAACCACGGACCATATAGGGGGACCCACATTCCATGTGAACCTTTTCAATCGACTGTCCTCCTAGCGCTCTTTTGTACAGTAGAAACGTGGGGCTTTACTACAACCACGTCAAGAAGTGTGCGTACCACTCATGGGACGCCGGTTTGTGTATCTTAGATCTTCGGGAAGACGAGCAGTCCAAGATTAGAAATAAGTAATGGTCCTTCTATATCATTAGGGAATAATTGAAGAAACGGCCCTTTTCTGAGCAAGTTTTTGCTTTTCCTGAGAGTAAGGTAATCATTCAAAAGTTAAAAATCTTGGAGGAGTACTCTGCACGAGCCGATCCAGAAGGTTGGAAAGGCTTGGTGAGCACACTGAATCGGGTCACCGAACAGATGTGCATAACAGTACATTTCTGATCACCGTGCTATGCTCGCCCACCTAACAAAGTACATCGTAATAGCTGAAATATTTGTAGTGGTAGAACCAAAAGATATCTCTTTGAAATATCTCAAATTTCTTACTGACCATTGACAGACTTTTATTCTATTTTCAACCACTAATTTGGTCGAGATCGGAGTGATATTCATTTCACGAATAAATCCGCAAGATACTCGCAGGCTTCGTCAGTCAGAGAGTGTACTTCTTTGTATAATAAAGGAACAACTCACCATGAAAACTGTGGAACAATTAGAATACACAGCGAAGACGGAGATTGATATTGCAAGACAAGTTTTGGTCAATGAGTGGTATGGCAATGAAAAGCTTCAAGATCTTCCAAACATTTCACCACAAAAAAAGCAGGCCCATAAATTCTTACGTATAAGAGTTAACACATCGGAGCATTCATTTATGCGACTCCGCCTTATTTCGTATTTCACAAAGGACCACGTTTCATTTCCGGTTGCTGCACAGCAGATTTGGTGGTTCATTTGTCCTCAACTATAAGCAACAACTTCATGATAACTAAGCGAACTGAGTGATTATCAACTAAGGTGCAAAAAAGTCTGGCTAATTGCCCTATGGGTATAAGGAAAAGGGGTTATGTTTCTCACCAAATGATCCATTTTAGAACCGCATTGCCATCAGCATTAGGAAGTGTTTTGCTAAATGCGTTGTGTTTATTCCAATGCTTTCTTGTTTCCATCTGAAGGGTAGTTTTACTCATTCCAGGAATTAGAACTGTATTAATAGTCTTTTGCCAGATGAAGTTATGAACTCGTTCAAGAGCGATTTTTTGCTTACATCTTAATGCGTACTTCTGCTTTTGAACCAAATCCCAACAGAACATTCTTATACTGCAAGCTATCGATTGATTGCAAAGTGTTTGGCAAAAAATCTGTTAGGCTCATAAAAACTGTGTGCTTTGAAGTCAGTATGACGGCCAGCAGTGTGCACCAGAATACATATCGAAATCAGTGCACATGACCGCTAAACAGTGGAGACCACTATTATCAGAACATGCAAGCAAGCCGAAGCAAGGAACAAATGTGGTGGGTAGGATTAGTTTTTCTTAACCACAGTGAACTTCGTTCTTTCATATGTGCAATGTGTGGAACCGAGAGAGGGAATAAATCAACCTGTTGTGACCACAGCAGTCCATGTTATAAAACGATTAAAGTTTTTTGGGAGTTAACAACGGTAAGCAGACTGAAGTCGCCGGGACAAGGCTAGCCCCAGGAATTTGGCATGCATACAAAGTTGTTCAGTAAAACATTTTCGCTACTGTGAGCTTGCTCTTTTTTCTTGTGTGCTCGGCCTGAGAGTTTGCTTAGATTTGTCATAGAACCATGTCTCAAACTCGACATTCAAACCTTTATATACATAGAGTAAAACCAAGTAATATTCAACATGAATTTCCTACTCGCTTTCAAACTTTCTGCCAAGATGAGAGCATTTTTAGACAGAGTTTGATGCGAGGAATCAGAAAATGCTACTGGATGCCGGAACTATGGCAATATAATAACAACGGTGAGAGTGAAAGAACAGCCGTCAAAAGTAAACGAAGTGAACGGCAACTGAACATGGAGCAGAGCGGTGTTGTTCGACAAAAGAGATGGCATCGATTATCTGAATGAAATTCTTTTTCTCACATCACAATTGCTCAACTTCACCACAAACAACACTGCAGCCCAATTTTTCAGCACACAATCACTGTGCAAGGACAGAAATTTCATGTAAAGCGCACGACGACTTGTAGGTAAAATGACTGATTAGTATTATTTGCTGACGTGTTTACCATAGCTACTGATAATTTTTCTAGTGAAAATTAATCAATATGCGCCTGGTATTTTCTAAGACGACTTTCTAATTTTCTAAGACATTGCCATTTCCCAAATAGTAAATTTTTAGATAAATGAAGCCGCATTTTGTGGATAAGATCAGAGCTATGACGCCACGTCTATAACTCTAATAATTTGCTAGTTAGATAACTATGAAGATTGTTCATTGAGCATTTAATAGTAATTTCAAATTATAGAGGCTTAAGGTGAGGAATATGAAGTGAGTGAGAGTTCTGACCAAACTGTGGCGCAATTTACAATACGATTCACTTGCTCCTAAGGATACACATTCAGCGCGCAACAGCATACCTCATTTTCTGTTGCTCCTCAGGTGTCTTGGTTCCTTTTAGTAATTCGACTACTTCTTAACTTCGCTCGATGACAGGCGATTTTTTTTCTCATCTTATGTCAGTTCGTTCTAAATTGATGCCTGGTTTGAAGGCGATAAGAGCTTGACATAAGCAATGAATGAAATCAAATCGGTTCAACCTCTCTGCTCAGAGAGCCATTTGCTCGTCGTTCCTTTCTTCTTCAAGGCGGAGAGCTATGGGCTCCTCATCTTTCGCTTTTTCTGTAAAAGAATACTTTTATACTGGATCGAAAAAGTATATGCTAAGGCTTTGAAAAATCTTATATTATTAGCCCACTACGGTGACCACCTGAATGCAAGACATACTCCACACTGCTACGGTAACAAAATATATAATGATAAGGAATCAACCTCTTCTGCGCAGGACTTTGCCTCTAATTGAATCGTCTGCCGCTTCTGTAAATTACACCTCTTAAAAGTAGAGTGAAAATATGTGCATCTTTGCTCCGTGAAGGTCAAAGTCAAAATATATGAAGGTAGTGAAACCTTGCTCCAATTCATGACATTTTTCGGCTGTTTCCCTAGCTTGTTGCTCGATCACTAGCTGCTTTGACTGTAAAGTATAAAATGGATGGAAGGATAGCAGAATGCATACAAATCATAAGTTGACAGACAAACCTGAGGTGTGTTGGATCCTCTTTTCGAGCATTTTTTCAAGCGAGAGCACCTCAAAATTAAAAGGCTATGGTTCACCTAAGCACCTGTGACATCCCATCACAATAAACAAACGATATATGTGCTAAAAACATGAACGGAACGCGTTATAACTTAGTGGACAATGATTTTTGCTGCCAGAGTGCAAAGTTCGTCTACATCCGCATCGCTCTTCCGTATGAGCATGCGGGACACACTACTTGGCTATTCCCGAGATCGCATAAAAAATGGCCTCGACCAGCTTCCTACGGCATTCAGATGAGTGACGAAATCTCCAATCAAGTGCCAAGACTACGCGCATAATCCATCAAGGATGAATGAGAAAGAATTAGAATATGTAGAAATTTCTAAGATCCATAAAGTAGATTCGATGACGCACTAAATACTTAAATTCTTGGATCGCACGTCTTCTCTGTTGGTGAGAGCCCCAGCATAGGTGCCTCTAATTTTTCTCTAGTACATTTGTTTGTTCCATAGCCGTGGTCTCATCCAAACCATGTGGTTTATGCGAGATCCACTCCGTAATTCCAAACACGCTTTCATCGCGAATGCAGATGAATGACTTTAGTTACAAACACGTCAAACCATCGTCTGTGCGTTTTCCATGAGGACGTCTGTATTCTCTTGATGTCAACCTCACTGTTTTTTTTCCGATTTATCATCTATTCTTCTTATAATGTGATCATTTTTCTCATGACGTGTCCAGTCCATCAATGCCTCTATCGGTTTATATATTTCGGATCTCCAAAACAAAATAGTTTTCCGAAATCAAAGTGGCTCCTTCGAGGTCAAACGAGCACAAACCGGCAAGACGCTGTGAGTGCAGATCGAGTTCCAAAAAGACGTTGTCTTGGTGACCTGCATCTTGTGCCCAAAATTTGTGGCGCAGCTGAAGTATCAACCCAGGTCTCTGCTGCTCAAAACAGCATTGAGAGGGCTGTTAATATCAAAAGACGAGCACGTAGTTGGAGGCTCGCTACTTAGAGTGTGGCTTTTTCAAAAGCTTGGAGGACCATATTGCTTACCTTCTTCTTTTTATCAGAGTCGATGATTTAAATCAGTGATTGTTCAAGGCCATTATTCCCTTATTGTCTTCGTTGTCGCTGTTGTTCGAGTTAAATCCTGTTTGGTGTAGTTCTGTCCGTATGAAGAACCCTCATTCGGCGATGCTCTTATGTAAGGGACGGTTGTTGATGATAATTATTTCTTGTTGATAACATCCTGCGTTTCTGAGCAAACCTTCCTACTATCCTATCTCATGACGATAATAATGATAGCTTATATTTCACCAACGGCTAATCATTATCACCAACAAGCGTTGTCAATATGAGAGCATTTCCGACTGAGTTTTCAATTCGAGCGGTGCTACACCGAAGAATATTCGACTGGATCAATAATGAAACAGTGATCACAACGAGGGCGAATGATTGCGATCAATTATTTGATTCCTCGATTCTCAAGAAGTCGTCTCAAATTAGGAGAATAAACTTTTTAAACGAGCCTCTTGCTGTTTTTCTAAGCAAGAAAGAAAACTCAGTTGATTGGCAACGCCGATATTAGACGAGAATCGATTTTCAAAACTAATCTGCACTTAAATACTTACCTGCATTTGGTCTGTCCCTCTGCACTACTCCTCCATAAAGTGGAGTCTATTGTTCGATAACCGGTGGATTGTTCTCTCCGTTTCACTAGGGCAGAAATATGAGGCGCTCATTTTCACTACTCTCCATTTTGAGTGATGAGCATATCTGTAATCTTTACGAACAATTGATCAGAGGAATATTAGAGCCAGATCAAGAACATTAGACATTCGACTGTTATTATGGATCTCACTCAAAACAGTATATATCCTTTATAGCATATCTTGAGCCTTTCAAAAGTTGTGCCATGGCACTTATACAGCGCTGGACACGTGCTTCGGCGTCACAACCTTATAAGTAGCACGGTACTTTTCGCTTCAGCCAAGCTTTTGAAATGGAATAAACAATCTAGATATACAGGTGTCGATCCCGAATCATTTCAGATCACAACATGACAGTTGAATTTGTTCAATGATTGCCAGCAGTACTGTCATTAAAGTATTGGGAGATCATTATGCAAATTCTTTCATAAAATAGTACATACCACGAGGTTGTGATCAATCCATCGCATTCGGCCAGTTGTTACGTCTCCTTCTTGAAAGTCCTAGATCTAAGGCGATGCCCGTAGGCATTCGCTACCGGTGTGGTCGTCGAGCTCGCGTAGCTCGAGTCGATCGCGAGATATCGCTCAAATGAAAAACTTCCCTCGACGACGCCTTTATATACAAGTCGGCTACCAGTGATAATGATAGCCTGCTGATAATAATCCGTTTCTTATCAAACAACCCATTTTATAGTGATTGGTGTCATTATTAACAGCGTAATGAATACGAGAGGCTGCAAAGACATCAACTCGAATCATCGACTCTGGAGAAGTAGAAAACGTGAAACGTTTCACGTTTTCTTCAACGCTCTACTTGATCCGTATTCACAATTTTTTTCACTGTGCGGATCCTAGTACTTCTAGCAATTAACTCGTTATTCGTCTTCTTCTTGAGCGGTGTAGAATACCGGTTGAGCGGTCATCCTGCAATCTCAGATATAGCATTGCTGTGGCGTTTCATAGGGTTTTGTTGGTGACTGCCGGAGGGAGTTGGGGTAGAGCTCGGCTCCACCCGCACCTCGATGAGCATCACAACCAGTCGACCACGGCGCTCCGTTCATAGGTTAGCCAATAACCTCGGGCAATGTGTTGAATTTTAAAAAATCATTTTATTTCCTATACAATTTTTAAGAACGGATTTTTGGATAGTCTCTATCAGGCGGATACCCTAATTGCCCCGGACTGTGACTACGAAAATCCATTCAGAATAAAAATTACTATTTTCGTAATCGACTCTATTCCGTGCTGCCTAAAGTACGAGTATAGGCTAGAATAGGAATTTGTAACAAACTCCTGTAAGCGTATCACCAGCGAGTGTTTTGAAACTGTCAAAAAAAAAAATAAAGAACCGCCTTTCAGTTGCGCACTTTTTCTCTAACTTCCAACTAGCCAGTATTTTCACCATAAGCAGTCAGTCCATTGTTCAATGCTTACACAGCCACTTGGAATAACTTTCGTTTAGCTCAAAAGTCCAACTCTCTGTAAACCTCCGCATGAGTAAAGAAACAAAAATATGTCACAGTTTTTCCTTTTTGTCTAATAAAAATTTGCACGAAATTGATATTTCTACTATCTCAAAATTTGACTAAAAAAATGACTAACGTCTTTCCGGCAGCCCTGCCTTCGTTAGAGTCTAGACGTACAAATCATACTATATCTGATTATTTGGTTAATATTCGTACATCAAGAATACCATAGAAAATAATTTAACAGTCTAGTCGTTTTGAAAACCTCACCCCATTTGTATTTATATGGAAGAGGTCACGTGCGACACGCTTAGAAAAGTGAGCCATACTCAGACTAGAAGATGAATCTGAGATAAGGTGCCATATCACCTGTTATGTTCAGGAAATATCCTTTCCTGTTCATTTTTGGACTTTTGCAATTCATCCATAAGGCTTTGAGGAATTTGTGGTCCGATGTTTGATTCTTAGCCCATTCTTACTACCACATCAAAGTCCGTATCGTAGGATTTCTCTACTTCAAACCATCAGTCAAACAAGTAAGGGGTGCACAGGGTAGAAAAATTTAACAATGTTGACTTTGACGTGGTAGTAAGAATCCTGTGCAATTATAAAGATCAGCGTGGGAAACCCTTGGGGCTCTCTCGGTAAACAACAAAGGTCTAAAAATAGATAGAAGAGGTGAGTGCATGAACCTAACAAGTGATATGGCACCTTACTCAGATTATCCCCTAACGGCAGGCTATAAAAATCAATGCGCGCAAAGTGAAGTACGCGATCTTCGTTGTTTCATTGAAGTTTTTTTTTTCGTCTGGCAAAAAATTCGCGATTTCTTGCATTACTTTGATAGCATAAGATAATCTCTACTCATTTATATGCTTTGGCTTAGTTATACGTGTCCTCTGTGAAAAAAAAAAACGCTCGTTTACTGCGCAAACGTACTGAATTTGAGATTCAAGCTATTGTATTGCACTGTAATGAAGGGGATTACAAGCGAAACCTTTAGTTTGCTCTTCCTTAGCAGAGAGTCATCACAGTGAATAAAATTTGGAGAACAGCTTATGATTCATCAAAAATTATTACGCATGCTGTATTTGATAGCTGTTCATAGAAAACTCTCACTTTAATCAAGTTTATACCAATCATTCGTTTATTTCCAATGATTCATAGTCTAGGTGAACGAAAAAGGTTCAGTACTTATGGATAGTGGAAGAATTCTAAGCAGGAAAAGACAGCAGTGTTTGAATAAAAGGCTGAGGATATCGGCATTATGCAAACTATTGCTCAAAATTATGTGTCTCCAAAGAAGTATTCTTGGTATTTTTCTCCTATCCGCACCCATACTCAAAAAACGACTTTTTATTCCTTACCGAGGTTTCAGTAATTATTCGATAGCTTAAATAACGCAAATCTGAAAAGTGTTTTTCATGTTTTAAATAGTTTTATACTATACTGTGGAGGTCAAGTAAAATTTTCGGAAATTATTTGTTAAACGGCATCAAATATTGAAGTCGATCTCACTTGCTGGTCAGGATCTTTCATAGAAGTGTTAAACATCATTAGAAAGCTTAAATCTCTGGCTACAGCTAAGCCTTGCCAATTTTTCAAATCACCCATTTCTAACGCTATAGCATCCAGGATAAGATCTCGTCTTTCGTTCGACTTTCGCCTTAAGGGGGGGGGAAAAATCGAAAAAACTATGCTTTAGATGATGCTTCGGGCTTGTCGTTTTCTTTATGAAAAGGGGGGGGGGGACTCGCGGGGGTCATTGGACGTGAGGCACGGTCTCTCCTCGCCAAATTTTCGGGTAGTCGTCGTCTCTCTTCTCTAACTGTGCTTTTGGCCCCTGTTTTTTGCGCTTGTTTTCCCGTTCATGATATAGTCTAGTGCT
>JAHQIW010006803.1:0-80995 GCA_019055375.1 Parelaphostrongylus tenuis | reverse complement strand
GGACGTGTTGCGAACTTTTGCCAGATGTGCACATCAAACAAATCAATCACATAAATCAAGGTCATAGCATATCTCTCGATTCGACTGTTTTCTGATGACCACAGCTCAAATTTCAATATGCTTGATAATCATTTCCTGTGCCACGCATGTTAGTGATCTGTTAAGGAGGGCTGACTTATAGAGCCCGATAAACGTGTTTCGATCTTACGATCTCTTCTGTCGGGCAGTTGCCCTTTCTCGTCGTTTCCGACGCCTAACGTGTTACATTCTATGTCTAGTGAAAATCTCACCAAACATAGAGTGCTGTACACTCTTAGTGTGGGGACTAAAGCACCCACAGAGATTAGCAAAAGACGAGAAAGGGTAACTGCCCGACTGACGAGATGGCAACATCGAAACAGGTGTTTCGGGCTCTATAAGTCAACCTCCTTGACAAACCACTGACATGCGTGGCTCAAGGAATGATTATTAAGCAAAGTCATAGCGCTTGTGTGCGAAGGTAAGCATATAAAATTTCATTGCTTGCTCTGTAGCATATCCGCTAATTAGCTGTCACATCGTTATCATTTTGGTACTCTAGCTGCTCACGAGTATTCGTTTCTCTTCTCTTCTTCACTTACTAGCGATGTGAGATCATAATCCATTACAACTACAACTTGCTATGTTGTTTGTCAGTATTCGAGAGCTTACCTTTCAGCGCCGTCATGTCAAGAGGAAAAGACTGGGAAGCTTTTGATGACAAAAAATCGGAGATCATGCTTCAAGGCTTGGCTGTAAGCGCCGAAGAGGACACTGGTAACGAATCAGAGGTGATTATGGACAAAAACGTGCACACTCCACGAGTTTCTGAGGATGGCGATGATGGAACTGACGATGCACAGAGAGCTCTTTTGAATGTTGACATTGTAGTTGCTGATTGGATCACCAATGTGCAGCCACCCCCCATCTTGCCTTTTGATAGCCCAGCGGCAGGTGTCCAACACAGTATTGTTGGCGGGTGCCGGCAACCAGCTCATTTCTACGAACTCATCATAACCGATCTTTGGAAGTTGAGTGTAGAGCAGACAAATATTTATGGCACTCAGAAGAACGCCGATTGGGAGGACATCACTGTGGAAAAAATGAAGACATACATAGCACTATGTATGCAAATGAGTGTTGTCAAGATGCAACACCTAAAAAAATCATCGGAGCTGCCATCCGTCTTTCAGGAATCCCTCTGAGGAGTGTGACATCGTGGACAGTTACAACAGACTCAAGTTGCTCATCGATTTCACTGACCAAATGGCTGCCTATTGCTCATGCACCAGGAAGACATGTAAATGGTGAGTGCATTTTGCTGCGATATTGCTTCGCAATATCTAAGTTTACAGTTCAGGTACATCCGCCTGTTCTTCCACCTCGTGACGCATTCGCAATATCTAAGTTCACAGTTCAGGTACAACCGCCTGTTCTCCCACCTCGTCACTCTTCGCAATATCTAAGTTCACAGTTCAGGTACATCCACCTGTTCTTCCACCTCGTGACGCATCTGCGCCTGATGAACGCCTGGGAAATCTACAAGACTTCGTGAAGGAAATTTCGTTCACTGATTTCTAGATGGATGATTATCTCAAATACTTAGTAGATCATGTCGCTCCACAACCGACAGCCGGGATATTCTCGGAGTCAGTTTGCCACGTCGTGGACGATGTGCTGGATATGTAGAAAATTGGTAAAAAGTGTAAGTGCTGCCTATGCTCGAAACATAGCTAAAAGAGTAGGCATGAGGTGCAGACGATGTAAGCAGAATATTTGTTTACCTTTTTTCATTACTGCTCATTGGACATGTGTTGTTGGACGTTTTGATGTTCGACAAGTTGTATAATTTAGGTCAAAAAATCATGTTGTATTATACTAAAGACATTTATGAACCGAGAACTGATTATTTTAGGATTTGGTGTTTTTTGCTATGAAACGCATAATTTGTTAGATGTAACAAGCAGAATTCTATGCAATTCGTGTAAATATTGAGCGGTACTTATATTTAAGGTGAACTGTTTATGATCGATGATTGTTTGTGTAATTTATTTGCTAAATAAATATTTCAACACAAAAGATCAACAACTTCAGTGAAAAGCCTGAAAAATTTCGGTGAGAAATATGCACATTCTTCAAAGAAATACTCCACAAATTGATGTTTGTGGGCTTTATGAATACTTATTTCACTGCATGCTTGAAGTCACACCACATAAGATCCTTGAAAAAGTCATAGTCGGAAAAAATCCATTTCAGTTTTAGGCACTGTTCTATTGTGGCAGCTCCAGTAGAGGCTTCCGGTAAAAACGTATTTTTTGCTTTTGCAAAACGTTTTTGCATTTCACTGGTAGCTCAAATCAAGTGAATTTTTATGGCACTTTTGATTTCTCAAATAGCTTGTTTTTGGCGCCGTACCAGTCAAAATAAGATTGTGTTCCTCATTCGGAGATTTCTCACTGGATAAAAGTTTTATTGTAATGAGCTTTCAATCATTAGATAGAGAAAATCTCTCCGATTATAACGGTATGTTTGATTTTCGGTAAGGACTTCTTCGAGCTGTATAATGACCGAGAGAATGTTGGGTTTCACACTCAGTGAGCACTTTTGGTCGGTTAGTTTGTGTACAGCTGTGATACCAATCCGCTGCATAAACCACATTTGGATTTTTTGGTGAAGATGAGAGATTTTTCCGAAGCTCCACAATTTTTCTACATGTCTATATGTTTAAAAAATCTTGAAAATATTTTATCTTGTTTTAAAGATTGACAAACTCATGATAAAATTTAGATCCACTGTTCAGGAGGCCAGCAAACCTTGATCGCATCCAAAAGTGGCTAAGAAACATTGTCGCCTATGTCGACATGGAGATGCTCACCAAGAGGTTATTTTGGAAAAACCAAATGCATCGCTGAAATCAGCAGAATTCAGGTTATCAAGTGGTTTCTGAAAGTCTGAGGGAAATGCTCTCCCCGGCGAAAGACGCGTTGAAACGCATCAAGTGCGAAACATACTGTTATTTTGGCTATTACAGCGAACTGAAAGGCTTTTTCATAGCCTAAGTATATTGCTGGTGTCTAAATTTAAACAATGGAATAAGCTTAAAAGCAACTTGGAGAAATTGAAAAATACCCTTGTTTCTGAAGGGATAGGAAAACAGCTATATTTCAAATATGTGAATCCCACTCTTCGTGTGCGGATTGCAGAGCTCTTAGAAGTCCTTTCTAAAGAGCAACCACATTTTCTTGGTCAAACTTGCTTTATCTGTGATTAAAATTTTGTTGAAAAAAACACCTTTAAGAGGCGAAAATCTTCAAAAGTGAAGAATATCTCATTTTGACTGGTACGGCGTTGAAAACAAGCAATTTGAGAAATAAAATATACCTCCAAAATTCACTTGATTTGAGCTATCAGATAATCATACGTTCTTCAGATAACAGCAAAGAACGCGCTTTTACCGTAGGTTTCAAGTGGCGCCGCCATGAAATGGAGATGCGTTATATTCTCTTTGATGTTGCCTCGGTATTGAAAAGTAGAATTTTTAGAACACTTGGTTTTTTTTTACTAAAAAAGAAATTTGTAGAAGGCCTTTAGCAACATATCATTCTTTCTGATCGTAAATTCTCTCCATACTGCGAATTTCACTATAAAATCACCAGAACACCCATTGCGAAGTTCAAGAGACTAGATGTTCACTCAGAATATGGAATGTAATCTTAACTTCCTTGCTTCATTGCACTAAAAATCATTTTAAGAAAGCCAAATTAGTTTTCAAAATCTACACTTTTCGAACTATTGAACGATTACAAAAATGTTAAACGAAACGCAGCTTTTATTTATCGGTTTTTATAGCGCTTGAAAAAAACCTAGATTTGCTATTCAATCCAAAAAGTGAGCCTATATCTAAAATCATCATTTCTCGAGCTATCGAATGGATACTGGGAACCTGATGAAAAACCTTTTCTCTGTGAAAGGACTATGTGAACACAAGTGCAAATCACACTGTTTACTCCGAGGGAGAAAACGCAATTTCCTTTTTGTTGCTACAACTCAATGAAATACACATTTGCAAAAGCCAAGAATACCATCAGAACCGTAATTTTTCCAACTATCGAATGGCTATTAGAGTCTAACGAGAAATATATAGCTCACGAGAAATCACGAAAATTTTTTCACATGAGCGGTTAACGCGATCCCGAATGGGTTAATCAACCAGCAAGTGTATACTCGCGGCGATCTCACATTACGATGTTAATGCATTTTAGGGAAAAATAACCTATATTTTAGCCGTTGGTTTTTTTCAGAACTCAAAGAGGATACTGTTGTGTGGAATAGTTTAAGGGGTTCACAACTTTCATAGAAGTTAAACCCCTCGAATGATGTCTGGGCTTCATAGCTTTCAATTCGCTTTTGAAAGTTTTACACTGAATTAAACATGTTATTATCCTCATCGCCCTACACCAAGAACACTTATTGAAAATCGGCCAGGTGTTAATAGTGCAGACTGGTCACGTGGTGCAATAAAAAATAAAAAATATCGCATGATCTGAAGAGTACACTGCAGTCTTCTCCGCTAATTGTGCTTCGTTGCGATACGGCACGTGCTATAGGGAATAATGAAAGTGTTACTGCTGTTCGTTCGAGTCACTCGACGATTATTAGGACAGTAAGTGACACAAGTAGCTTTGCAAAAATATGTTCACCCCTGTGAAACCTTATTCAGAAATTTTATTGTACTAAGGTGAAGATGTTGGTTGAGCTAATCGTATTCCTGTCAGTGTTGTTGAGGGCGGTATCTTTTCAATGTACGACTGAAGAATTGAATACATCCCAGCTTACGTTGGTTCTGAGATTTCGTGTTGAAAACAGTAACTTTCTCTTGCTTCAGCGAAAAATTGAAATGTCTTTCGTTTCGAGTGTTTTTCAAAGACCACTGCTCAAATTTCAATATGCCTGATATTCATTATTTGAGCTACGCATGTCAGTGGTCTATCAATGAGGGCTGACTTACAGAGCACGATACATTTGTTTCGATCTTGCGATCTCGTCAGTCGGGCAGTTACCCTTTCTCGTCTTTTGCTAATCTCTGTGGGAGCTCCACTTCCTACACTAAGAGTTAGCGACGACGAACGTTTTACACTCTATGTCCAGTGAAATTTTCACCGAACACAGAGTGTTGTACACTAGATTGCTCTTAGCTGGTATATTCAATATATCATCTCTTTCGCTTTGAGTGTTTTCTCAAGACCACTGCTGGAATCAATATGCCTGATAATCATTATTAAAGCCACGCATGTCAGTGTTCTATGGTTTTCTTTGGTTTTTTGGTCAATCTAGTCGAAATGAAAATGAAAAATTGAAAGTCGCGCGAAGGAGGCCATGGACTGATCACGTGTAGAATTTTGAAAAAAAGACACCGACATCGGTTAGCTAGAATCTTCATTTACTTGGATGTGATAAATTGTCATGATGCTTTGCACTTGGACATTCTCACGTGATCCACTAAGAGTAGGGCATCTAGACTTGTGAGATACCAGGAATGGGTTTGGTTGTCATGATAAGCGCTGGCGATTCTTCACCATTTTGTTTCGTTGTGATTTCTTTGAGCCACAATGCAAGGTTCTTCAGATGTTCATTCAAATTCAAATTTGGCTCAATCAAAGCTCAAATCTCTCGCTATTGCCCTAGATGCCCCTTTATAGTAAAGACTCTTTTAGATCTCTGTAGCATTCAAAATAAAGATGTGTTCTACACCAGCCGCTAGTTTTCATTTATACTTCGCTGGAAGCACGAAATGCATATAGTCGTGCAGAGGAGATTTCGTAGTATCAGAGTCACACGTTTTATGTGAAGTCCTTTACAGAGTAAAGAAAAATCTAGTTTTAAATAACGAGATTTGCGCTCCACATGTGCAACACAGCAGGGCGATCGATCGAGCACCGTATGGAATCGACGGTCACCATCTCCTCACTCCCCTCCCCTTGCCTTGTCTACACTTTGGCCAAAAACAACGCTTGCGTAATGTGAAACTCAACCTTTTTCCTGCTACACTATAGTGAAGCGGTTTTTCAAAAAAAAAAATAAGCGAAGCATTAAGATAAACGAAACTTAAAGGCTGAGGGAGAGGCAGAGTGGGGACCTCGATGATGTTGCGCCAACCTACGCTGACTTCGGAAAGAAATAGTGGCGGATGGAGTTCTTAGCACAAAAACATCAATTCCATAGTTTGCTTGTGCCTCAGCATTTTTGCGGTTATGATCCACAACTTATCCCTGTTGTTAAGTAGAAATTGGGCAATAATTACTTTTCATTTTGATTGACGATTGCGGGAGACGGTTGTATTTCCTCAAAAGGGTGCTTTTCTGTTACAAGAGCAAGGGCTGAGGGGCCTCTTTTGCTGGAAAAAAAACTTCCCAATAGACTGTTAGTAATTAATTAGAAGCTTAAATCTCGGAATATGCTGAAAATACTTGCTTCCAAAGAAATTTTTGTACAGCTATAGTACGAGAAAAAAATTGTGTTGCACAGCCGGTGGTTATTATCGCCCATTTTTATCGGAGGGTGAAGCTCTTTCCTCAAATTAATAGTTTGTTCGATAGTGTAAATCTCTGAAAAAATCAAAATACGTTCGTTTTCTGAGAAGGTCTTTTTACAGCACTGTGGCAAAAAAAAATTGTGGTTCACACACGCGTATTCTCGCCAGACGTGGCTCCCTTAGAAATCCGTAGCGTAAGTTTCGGAGATCCTAACACTACGCTCATTTTCTATAAACAAAAACCGTTTTACTGCAGTGTAGCAGGAAAATAAAATTGAGTTTTAAACAAATTGCGCATACCTTGTCGGCTAGGGAGTTCAAGTGGTTGTGGTTGATAAAGCCATTGGAGGTCACGTAGGCCGATTCACCCGTGAAATGCAATTATTGTTATGAAATTTGAAATCTTTCTCTGCCTTTGACAAAAGATAAGTAAAATATATGACTCTCAGATTCGAAAACTTTCCTTAAGCGACGCTTAGGCTTGAAGTAAGTAACAGGTTTAATCGGTAATATAGAATGAAAATGGAAAGCCAAGCCTTATAACGATAGAAACAAAGTTTCTTCCACTATTCCAATGGGAAATAATCTATAAATCTCTGTGAAAACAAGAGAAAAGTTTTGAATAAATAACCAAATTTTGCGCGATAACGAGTGATACGCGTGTGAAACAGAATTCTATTTTCCCTGATACAGCGCTGTAAATGGGCCTACCAAATATCATGTACATTTTCGAAAATTCCAGATTTATGTTACCAAAGAATTACTAGCATACTAAAGTCAGAGCGTTCTTTCAGCGAAAATTAGACGCGAAAACGGGCAACACGTGTGAAATCATAATACTCTTTTCCTTGATATAACGCTGTAAGAAGGTTTCTCCAAGAATCTATAACTCCATTTGATATTTCCGGGAATTGCATTGTCTAATGGATCGCAATAGTTTGAAGAACCCGCCAAACTAAATATAATTGTCATATAACATAGATTTGAACGCGGTGAAACAATTTTACTTTTAATGCTGCAGTGCTCAAAAGGGTTTGAGGGGGAGCAAGTGCATTTTTGATCCCGTGGGATTGCTTCTGATCATTCTTTGTCCAGCACAAGAGTTTTCTTCAATATCCTTGCTCGATAGCAGAAAAAACCCTTATGAAGTAATGTAGTTTAACTAAAGAGAGTGAAAGTGGAAAAGTAACGGACTCGACTAGCTTGGTGGATAGTGCATAATTATTCACAAAGGACTAGTGCGAGTTCGAAGACCACCTGATTTTAAAAGTTTGTTCATTTCTCAATAGTCTTTTCTTTATATTTCATATTGCAATCTGCTATAAAAAATGATTGAGTGGTAAACAAAAGTTGAATATTATACTTTGTCCTCAGATACAGTTTTACTTGATACAACTTATTGCCACAACTTATAGCTTTGCTCGTCCTGTTATTATTGCCATTGATAACATTCCACCTCAACAGATACTTTTTTGAGATTAGTTAATCATATATCTCTCTCTTTCTTTCTTCTGTTCATTCTTTCGATAGTCGGGACGAGAGTTTCCCAATGAATGCAAAATGAAGTAAAATGACAGAAATTGTATTCATGATTATTATATGAGGAAACATGGCATGTGGTCTGTTATTGGGCTGACTTATAGAGCCCGATACACGTGTTTCGACCTTGACAGTCTCATTAGTCGCGCGGTACCCTCCGTCTTTCGCCAGTCCTCTCGGGGTGCTGTCTACTATACTAAGAGTAGGCGACGTCAAACATTTTACAATGCATATTAAGTGAATTTACCACTGAATGGACAGTGTTGTTTACTTGAATATTCTTGGCTGATATCGTCAATATATCATACCCGTCGTTTCGAGTGTTTACTCAAGACCACGCTCAAATTTCAACATATCTCATGAATATGGCGTGTTGGCTCAAGCAATAATCATGAGATATGTTGAAAACTGAGCGTGATCTTGGGAATATACTTGAAACGAAAGAAAATGTACAATCGAATAAGTGTATACCACTTCTGATAAACTTTCGAGTCCTCTTGTGAGCCACCAGTGAAATGACACTCTAGAGCTGCTCTGCACGCCTTTTTCGCATAAAGGATTTCAAAGCTTCACGTTATATATTAGTCTCCTTTACTTTCACTGATTATCGTTATAAGTTGGCTCACTATGCAATGAGGAGGCAAACCCTACCTCATTATTAAGAAAATGTCTGCAACATAAATTTAATATTTCACACCCAACGCTTATGCACACCATCTCTCAGCAGAAGCCATGGGAAGGCGTTGAAACCATTGGACGTCACTGTGCATCTACAATCTAACTGAAAACCTTTTGTACTTGGCCTACAGGCTGTTGGCGCTGTATATTTTACAAACAGTGGTCATCCAAGCGACTGATTTCTGAAAAATGTTATGTGCTTTATGCGCTGCCTTTATATTCCTTTTCAAAGAATGGCACATAGAAGTGGAGCTTCCGTCCACTCTTCACTCGGAATTCTAATTGCTCCTTAATTTACTCTTATGAAAAACTGAATGTTTTCCAGATGCCAGACTTCTCGTCTGCTTCGTTGTTCGTACAAGCAGAGCACATTGCGGTGCCGGTAATCATGGTCGTGGTGAGTCATCTGTTGCTCTTATGCTAGCTTATAGATGAACCATCTTCCTGGAATTTTCACTTAGCACGTGATACAAGTTTGAAATTACACATCTCATTACTACATGTCCTTAAAATTATACTTTAACTAGATGTAACGAATGACATTTTTACACATTTCTGTCAATGTCCAGATCATTTAACACCTATCGAATATGTGCGAAGCTCACTTATAAGACATTGCATGAAGTAGACACGCGGTCTTGAAACGTACAGCATGAAAAACGCCGTCTGTAAACTGCTTTAATCCAAAACCGAGTCATATAACTTGTTCAGAGGCAGATGACATTGTGTGACTTTCAGGTAGGAGTATTCGGTTTGGTTTCAAACGTGGTTGCTATAATGGCAGTCCGATACAACCTTGCCTTGCGAAATTCGTTTGGTCTGCTGTGCCTCTCACATTGTATCGCCAATACGAGTATTCTACTTGTCTACACCTTCTGGCTTGCGCCGGTGACACTATTGTGAGGAATGAGAGCTTAGAAATTTTGAAAATTTGGTACAGATAGTTGCTGGGATTGCGTATCAATTTTTTTTCTGAGTGGTTTTGGGTAAGATTTGAGATAAATAGAGGGTATTATACTCTTTGAAACATTAGCGCAGAATTTTTGAATCTCTTCACAGCAGGTAAATCTGATGGTTCAAGAAACGTATGGCTTTAGCAAGTAGGTTGACACTGAACATTAGCGTAAGAGTACTTACAATTGTAATAAGTCTAGGAGTCAGTGCCGCGCTTCACAGAAAATCGATCTTTCAAACTAAACTATCGAAATAACCACTACTCACTGATATGACTGACAACACCCAGTACTCATTTTAGTCATAACAAGATTGACACTGTAACTCACTCGAAGGACGTGAAAGGCTCGACTTTGTATTTGTTTGCCATGCGAAATTTTACAGATGCTGTATACACAAATTCTAAAATTTGAGTCAAACTATTTGTAGCATTTATAATTAATTGTACAATGCTAACGATGCAGGAAAACAGGAAGTACAGAGTAGTAATTGAAGAAGGCTGGATGAACTTGCGTGACCTCTCTGGAAGAGGAAGAAGAGCCGAGTTATCGGAAGCGCAGGACGTGGTTAGAGGATAGGGATTGTTGAAGTGCAGACGCCATGTACAAAGGAAACCACAAAGTTGGTAAAAGTATGCAGAAGCATGAATGATTAGATGAGTCAACGCAAATGTTCAAAGGTGTATGCAGCTGATAGCTGCTTGTGCACGATTAAGAAAGCGGTGCAATAGCATTTGCAGCAAGTTTAGATGAATCTGGTTAAGAAAGATAAGGAAATATGCGGTATCTTATAACGGATAGTTTCTTTTAATACTTTACAGTAATGAGATAGCAAAGCGTAGAGAAAACTAGATCATTAACGGATGGTAGGACCTTATTTTATGTGCCACTTCTGATAATGTGTTCTCTTATTCTCAATATTTTTGCTGGAACTGAACTAATTTGACGATCGATTCATGATCAATAGCTTGTTTCCTTGAGGCATGATGTTGCTATTCTCGTATAGAACTGTTTAATGTACAAGAGTTAAATTTGATCATAATTTCGATTGTTAGAGTATCTTTTTTAGGACACAAATTTCTAATTATAATTGTTAGCGCCGTCATTGAGGCTTTCAAGAAATTGCATGGCAATGTGGGCCACACGATTTTTCGTACAATTTTGTGTAGCTCTTTGGGAAATCAATCATCTAGTTAGATCTGTTTCTCCTTGAATGATAATTTCGCTAAATTCTCAACTTTCCAAGTAACGAATAACTCGTACGTCACATAACGCTCCATATATCGGAACAAAGAGAAACACGAACAGGCGCCTGAAGTTACAATTAATTTCATGGTGATTCTCATTACTCAGACAGAAAAAGAAGTCCCAGTACTTTCAGTAGAAACAAGATGACCATGGAGATGACAGGCAAACTGCTCGGTTTGATGGTTCTCATGCTCTCGTATGTGTGCGTCTACTCTCACCTAGTCGTCGCTTTGAACAGGGTGATCACCATCGTGTTTCCCTTACGAGCTTCCAATGCACTTACTGTGAGGAATACCTCCGTCGTCGTTCTTATCTGCTGGATACTTGGTTTCGTTCACGCAGTGCCGTATTTTTGGGGTGAGTTTTGACAACTATGTCATTAGTTAGATTCGTTGAAATGGAAATGCGCTTAGATTCGCTGTCATCACAATAATAAGAGTAGATACGTTTTTATTATTCGCACCGCGTCTCGACCTTTTGAAAAGTATGAATTTGCTAATTTTTTTTTCGGATTTATATGTCATTTGATAGCTTAAAGCACATGAATTCCAATGGCATTTATTCCTCTTTTAGGATCTTTTCTACTGTGCTGTAACAGTTAGAACAGAATTATATTTTACACCCAGGCATATTTACTGTAAAAATTTGTCTTTCAAAGTATTAATAATCATTCGATAGCTCTAATTTTGACAAATCCGACAAGGTACTCGATTTTTAAAAGGGATGTTTATTGTACTGTAGCAGCCAGACGAATATTGGATTTCAATTCGGCGCGCATTCTTTGTAGTACGCAAGTGAGATTTCGCAACTCACACTGTGCAATCGATATCATCCACATAATACACAAAGAATGCGCCTCAAGTGCAAAAACCAAATTCTTCTCTGGGCATTACAGCGTGATAAACAATCACTTCTAGAGACTAAGTACACGGTTAAATTCTCGAAATTTAATCTATCTAGTGATTGTTGAAAGTCAAAAGGCAAAGCATTGCTTAGCGAAAAGTGCTTCAATTGGAACACATATTGCAGTTGCTGCTACAGTACACTGAAAAGCCAATTAAGAAATGATCTACACTTTTGAAATTTTGAGACTTAAGCTATCGGAAATTCTAAATCTCTAAAAAGTCAAAAGAGCGTTTTTCTCAAGTTGAAACAGGGTGTGGATAAAAATGACCTAAACTTGCGAAAC
Source organism: Parelaphostrongylus tenuis (assembly GCA_019055375.1). NCBI lineage: Eukaryota > Metazoa > Nematoda > Chromadorea > Rhabditida > Metastrongylidae > Parelaphostrongylus > Parelaphostrongylus tenuis. The sequence continues at coordinate 68,838 of JAHQIW010006803.1, read as the reverse complement.
CCAATATTCTCCTGGTTGTTACAGCAATCAAACATATTATTGAAAGGCTGAGGCTTGAAGTAGCAAATGTTTGTTCAACTTCTGCGAAAAAGGCTTTGATCAGTGGAAGATGTTTGAGTGAGGAACATAATTTTGTCTATACTAAAACAACGCAATAAATAAGCTATTTCAGGAACACTGTACACGGTGGAAATGCTCGTAGTTCAAGCTATCGAATTATTTTTAGAACATGAAGCTTTTGTTTGCAGAAAATAAGTTCTTTTCAAGAAATCGGATCAGGGTGCTTATAACGGAAATGATTCTAAAATGCAAATTGAGTCTATGTTTTCATTAAAAGTGATCAATGAGTAAGACTTTCTATCTAATCATTTCACTAATGATTCAATATTCATTTGCTTTGAATAAGCGTCGTAGAGCTCGAAATTCACATTTGATTTAGATATGAAGTACATTTGATTTATGAAGTTAGCTCACCGTATGGTTTTTTATATAAGTCTATTACGAATCGCCGATTTCGGAAAAGAAATTCTCGCTAAGTCCTGGTCGCGAAAAAACAAGTACGTTAGCCATGATGTGCACCTCCCACTGCTCCGAGCCCGCTTTGCTTTTTCTAATAGTTAAATAGTTCGAGTCGCGGAATGTGCGAATTTTTAATGGAGATATGTTACGGTGTAATGTCTGTATAATTTTTGGGACTATCATTCACATGAGATGACAGTACACTTTCAGCCAGACGCTGTTTCATGGTTTTCGATACAAAGAAATGGGCGTGGGTGTTTCCTGAGGCAACGTGCGGATATGTTATTTCAGTCGTAACCGGCTTCTATGCCAAAATGATCATCCTGATCTTAATTCTTCTCTTCGACTGCACCACGGTTATCTACTTAAGGGTAAAACACATGGTAATTGGTTAATCATTCCATCATTATATCCATAATTTGATTCTTCGAGAGCTCTAGTGCATTAAAGCAACATCGTAGCACTTTCTATCAATGTAAATACGAATGTAGATTACGAAGTGAAAAATTTCATGAGCTAAGAATTCATCATTTTGTGGTTCAAGAGGGCGAAGTCTCAAAATGCCGGTGATAGTCACGTAGATGTCGACCAGCGAAAGAGACACAAAATGCAAGTCCGCCTTTTCAGTCAGGTGAGTGAGCAATAATCACCGATTAATCAGAGGATTCAAGACTTTATTCATAACCTCAAATATATTTCTCCATGTTTATTGCAGACACTGTGTCAAAACGCGCTATTTATCTGCACAATACTCAGTTATAACTATGTTTGCCCACTTCTCGATAACATATGGGCTAAATTCTTCACCGGCATATTCCTTTGGGAGTTGATGTACACGCTGGATGGGTAAGTCGAATATCATTTTCAACAACTAGTAACACATACCAAACTGGTGGAAAGCGTCAGGTAGAATGTGAAGAGATTTAGGAGAGTTGAATAATCAGAAGATAGTAGAGGTGTAAGACGATGCGAAGCGATGCACACACTCACTAACTCCTTTCCAAGTGTTTAATGCGGTAGGTTACCGCCCTCGTGAACCGTCCAAAATTGTTTTCATAAAAGTTTCGCCTCTTGCCGTTTACTTTTCTGCGGTCTATAAAATGATGTGTAACCAGGAATTTGATATTACAGGCCTATATGCTCAATGAGATGAAATTAATTGAAACCCCTCGTCTTATATGTGAAACAATGCCTTCATTCAAATTTTTTCCGTCAGTCTAAACAGAAATTCTCAACTTAGCTTCACAGACTAGCTCAAGTTGGAGCTATTAAATGAATCAGCAACTGATGATAATCAAATATCATACATAATCAAGTAGTTTCTAGGTTCATCATTGCGTTGCTCCACTTTCGTTTCTCTCACCTTGGTATCAAAATTCTGCAGAAAAACCGACAGCGGTGAGCGGCTACAGACATCGTCTTTTTTAGACTAGTTTATGCAGACTGATCCTTAAGTATTTATTTTGATTTTTGTACACTGTCTGATGTATTTATTGTAGCTAATCGCCATGTTCTACCAGAGATAGAAGAACAAACCGGCAAGAAGCTTTCGTGGAAGTGTGCAACGACTCGTGAACAAAACTGAAGTCATCAAGTTTTGAAAGCTTCTTGCATACTGCCGAGCTCTAAGCAAATGGAGTGGATGTAATCGCAAGACAAGTAGCTGTCACTGTTAATAATGCAATCAAATCGATTGATCAGCATTAATATGTAGCACTGCCTATCAAGAGCATCATTTGTCCTCATTACCTTCATTATTACTATATAAGAGATTGCCAATAAAATTGAAAATTAATTTCGGTTTTGTGGAGAGTTTTGTTCCATAAATTTTAAACTCTTTTCAAATTTTTGAAGAAAAATCACGAGAGCACGCTTAGGCTCAAAAAATTGATGAGACCACATCTCTTTAATAGCGTCACAATTTCAAACTGACTCTGACGTTGCCACGCATTCCACATTGAATCTATTTCTACGAACTGTAAAGGATGACCAGGTGAGAAGCTGTTCCGGGCGCCTTGGGGGGGGGTTTTTCCGCCGTTACTAAAAGTGTCAATAAGTTCACCATCTTCCCAACCTGAAACAGATATGTTACTGTTGCGCTTCCTATGAATATTCTTCGATATTCTGTGCGGAAGATTCTGTGAGTGTCAATTGGACTTCCCCAAAGAGCCCACAGATGACGAAACAACGTCCACAAAAAATCTAACCTACATATGTACAAACAATTTTCTAAGGAACCCCGAGTGAAGACGCTGTATTTTTCATATATCGAAGAATGTGTGTCACAGGAAGATATTCCAGCAATCGGAATCTTGACTTGAACGTTGCCAATTTGTGAGAATCAACACTATCATGGCAAGAATTGGGGAAACGATTTGCTTCTAAGGAGGTGACGAAATCAAGCTTCTTGATTTGAACTCAAAATATAAATATAATTCAGGTTGTAGGGCAAAAATATTGAGAACGAAAGAAGTACGAACGAAATGAAATCGAGTTCTAGACCCTGCGTATGTAAAATAAAATTACTTTCCTCTCATGCCGTCATAAAATGCCCAAATGCTGTTTTTTGGAGACTTTCTCACACAGATTTAATTCAAACTTGCCGCAAATGCTATTGTACCGGCTTCCATTATTTGCTGCGCAAGCAGCACATCACCGGATTGATCACTTTTGCAGTGACTCATCTACTCGTCCATGTGGCTCCGAATACTACCAAAACTGGATCATTAATACCTTCCTTTTGTGGCAAACGTTTTGCAGTTTCTAACAATACCTTCGGCTTTGTAACCACGAATCCTTCTTCAGTTCCAGGTAGCTCGTGCGTCTTCTTCCTGCACATAGCCCACTGTTTAGCGTCAAGGCAGACCCATCCTTTCGTATGCCACTCTGGTCACTACCTTATTAATTGCATCGGTTACCATTGTACTGCTGTTATAATGACTAGAAATGGTTTGAGACTTTCAAAAAATCTCTTTTTCTGTCGGCCAGCCATCCAAACAGAAGTCATTGACGTGGCAAAGCCAATACAGTAGTCTGAGGCATTTTTACGATCCTTCTAGTGGACATACAGTTGCAGAAACCATTAACTCGTAGGACATTAGTAATCCGCTACCTTTTAGTGGGCCGATTAGGCTTTACATGCTGTAGAGAGGCTCAAACACTTTCGCGTTAATGTTCAGAAGAGTATAGTTCAGTCTATTTCCCACAAGGCTTACAGAAAACAAGTGAGAAAGAGACTGATGCTCACCACAGCACCTAATTATACAAAAGTTTCAGTTTTTTCTAAGCTCGCAACCTTCACAAAATGTCACCGGTGCAATCCAGAAGGTGTGAATTAGTAAGATACCCATACTAGCGATGATCAATGTGAGGAGCATAGCAGACCAGACGAATTTCATAGTGCCGCGTTGTATCAAACTGCTAGTATAGCAGCGGCGGCGTTTGAGGTCACGAACCGAATACTCCGACCTGAAAGTCACATATCTGTCTTCTGCCTTCAAAAAAGGCGAATCATACGATGTGATTTCGAGATTACAGCAGTTAACAAGCTGCATTGTTCTATAACTGTACCTTCCGATACCTTTCGTGCACGTCTTGCACTGCTTATATAACTAAGCTTGGAGCATTTTTAATAGGTGTTCAATAAAGAACGAATTAATATGGCTCTAGAAAAATACGGTATTTGAGCACATATAGTCTAATGTATCGTTTTGAAGACATGTAATAATGAGATAGATAGTTTTGAACTTGTGAATCAAGTGCTAAAATAGAGAATACAAGAAGTGTGTTACATTTGTTAAGTTAGAATACGAGCAGCCGTGACTAAGCACGTTTATGATTACAGATACAGGAATATGTTCTGCCTGAAACAAATAACGAAGTGGTACGAAAGCTTGCCATCTGGAAAATGTTCAAGGTTTTTTATTAAAGGAATTCAATACACACCTAGAATGCTGTCGAGTAAAGGAGTGGACGGAAACTACACTTCTATCACTTGCCATTCTCTGGATTCGATATCAGTCGTTTGGGTGGCTGTTATTTGTGGAAAATTCTGCCTAATTTCTCCGTCAGCCGCAATCCAGAGGTTTTCAACACAATGAAACCTAATTCACACGCTATCCTCCAGTAGTTCCACTTCTTGCCATGGCTGAGCATGGTGCACATGGGCGTTGATTCTAAGATTTCAGATCTAAGTTCAGAAATTCCTCTCATGAATGGGATACCTTTTGTCGTTGCATTGCATAGTGAGCTTCACGTAGCCATATTGTGATGATGAACACTGAAAATGAAGAAGACGAATAAAATAGTGTAAAGCTCTTTATACGAGCGGAGCATGCCGAGTAGTTTAAAAATGCCATTTCTTTAGTGGCTTCTGAGCATTATTCAATAATTCATTGAAAAATGCTATATACTTTAGCCGATAATCTAATATACTTACTTATTTAGATACTTAGATGGTCCATCTTTACTAGTTCAGAGGACTCCAGCACACATTCCAAATGGTATATTGGTGGTCGTGCATATAATAATCCTTGGTTTCTTGACGTAAACCTTGCAAGGGCTTTTTCTGGTCTTCACGATATTGTTTCCAAGAAAGGGAATTCGTCGATGGATCTTTGGGCCGGTCTTTCCACTTGTTGAGTCAGAACTGATACCAGGCTGAAAAAAGCAGAAGTGGAGAAAGGAAATTAACCGATCACTCACGATGATGTTAAATCCGGAAACCCAGTCTGTGATTCCTGTCACTTTCACTGATTTGGCATTCAAAGAAAACTCTCGTCCTGGTTATGAAAAAATGGAAATTCGTTCTCTCAAGAGTCAGAACTGTTAAAAGGGCTAGGAAATGGATCGGTGCCCTGGCTGATTTAATCAGAGATGGTTTTGATGAGATTCAAATTGGATGTACTTTTCGAAGAGACAAGAAAATTGTACACGCTTAGACCATAAAATGAGCACGTTGCATTACTAACCGGGATAACTGTCTACCAGCTCTAAAACAGAACTTTTCAATGTTTTATTCTTAAGATATCAAGATATTAGAATAAAGTAAAAGCATTTTTAAGAAAACGAAACACCATTCGAGTGATAAACTCCTGTCTGACTTGGTAGCTTCATTTCAAATAGTGCAAAAGAATCAAGCGTCTGATTATCAACGCATATGGTTTATAACTATAATCACAAGTCCAACCAGCCTACAGCAGGCAGCATTACCGCTATCCAATCCATTAATCAACAATTCGCAGTTAATTTTTCTACACTCACCACATTCACCTCCCCACTTGCTAAAGTTGCACGGCTTAATGAGGGGCGTGGGCCACTGATGAGGAGGGCAGGAGACCCCGAAACACGCGTGTATGGCTTTGGCATACCAACCTCGAGTAAGTCTTTGAACATTCTCAAAAATTATATTGGATTTTTTGATTTGAGGTTCCAGAAACAATCGATGCCATGGATCTAATCAACTCTTTTTACTTTCCTACCTGCTACACACACACACATATACACACACTACCCACACAAGCACGTACCTGTTTATCTATTTTTTTTCGCGATGCTGATTAAAGAGAAGATTCAAATTCTACGTTGTGCCCATTTTGGTTGGACTTAACTTAGCTGGACTAGTTCAAATACGACGTGATGGTACTATACACCAGCCAATCCACAGAGCTCATGGTCGCTTATGCTTATCAGACGCGGATCATCATTCATATAAACTCTGTACGACATCACATCGCTTATTCTTAGTGTCATCGCGCTTTCAAGTTTTTTTCTCCATCAAAGCCCTGTTACCGCTAAGCAACTTGCTACATCAGCTTCTTCCTCATCTAGAGAATAATTAAAGGTGAGCGTGTCATATTAATCGTAGCACCACACATGTCGATGATATTCACGCATTTATGTCATCTGCTTCACTTGGCGCTGAGAATCAGTTTTTTTGAATCTTCGACTCACAGATCCACAAAGTCTGTTCATTCGAAATCTGTTCACTTTGAACTCTTGAACTGACCACTTCTTGATGGGCGTCAATGCGGCGACCAAAAACTCACTTTCTGATGAATGCGTGTTTTCCCAGAAACTTCATTTTTCCTACTGTGATTTTGTCTTGTTTTACTTTCAGAAAATATATCATTATTGTGCTTTCGATGTTGAGGACTTTAACAGATTTGTAGAAGAGACATTTCATTGGCTTTAGGTCGATATCTATTATTAGATAGTTGTACTATAGCATAATTCGTCGCTGCAACCTTTATCACTGGTGAAGCAAGCTAGCTTTACGGACTGCACCTAATTTCTTTTCAATTCATTAAATTCTCGAAATGAGCAGCTCGTGCAGTTTTCTCACCGTTGCAAATTATTTCAGTGTGACGATATGGAGGTGATTTCGGAGGACGAAGCACTATGTCAGAGACTTTTTAGTCTGCACAACCTCTTTTGTATGAGTGTCCTCTTCCATCTATACTATTCATCATTATACCATGAAGGTGTGCATGCAAGAAGGGATCAAATCTGTGCAGACTGTTGTTTGAAGCTATAATCGTAAGAGTTGAGTGAAAGAGAACGCCTGAGCTAGTTTTGCGCACGTTCCTTGGCAGATTGATTGATCAGAGCCAAAAAAAGTCACTAAAAAGGTAAGATTCGACTAAATGCAAAGAAAGTAGTTCAAATCGAGTGGATCAGCAATAGTCTATGATGCAGAAAGATTACAAGATAAAGAAAAATGGAATTATAAATACCGACATCTCATGGTCATCACCAATTATGATTATGCATTATGATATCAGTTAGCTAACATTTATTATGCCACACATTCTGGTTCGATTTGAGTTCCCTTTCAGCAGCGAGGTCCTCTTTGCGCAGCAGTAACACCATTCGTGGCGATAATAAAGTAGACTCGAATACGCCCATCAGCGGTGCTGTGCAATGTTGTCTTGCGTGGCGGAAGAACCGATAAATTTTTCTGAAAAATCGATGATTGGGCGTAAAATCTGCAGCTCGATCATGCTAAGAGATTTGAGCGGTGGGCAAAAGCACGGCCTCAAGGCGGGAATCGCACCCTGCATTTTATCCTATCTTATCCTTCCAAATCAATAATGTTGGAGTGTAATTTGATGCTCACTATTCAGCTGAGTGAGCAGTTCTTTCGAAAGTATTTTGAGATAAATCGCAAGTATCACCTGATTTCCTATCAACCATCGAATTACCCGGAAGAAATTATTCAGCTCTTTACCTTTTCTTTTCACTGGCAGAATTATCCAGTGTGTTCTGCGCACTCAAGGAACTAGCCATAGCATAGTAGACTCATTGAAATCTATCCTGCTGCGTTTTGATGAGAGTGTGATTATTGAAATCTGCACTCTTCTTGTCTTTGGCAAGAATCAGACGTGATAACTTCCCAGGTAACTGACATGTGGGCTAGCTTTATAAAAAAGTTTTACCACACTGCAGGTTTCTGAACAAATTCGCCTACGATATACAATCCCGTAAGCATTTGCCATTTTGTTTATTGTTGTTGAAACCAATTCGGTTTTCATGAGCATTCATACAATATATGACTCTAATGCGTTTGAATGAACACACATGCTGATTTCAGTTTGAAACATATTCCCCATCCATATAGTAGTTTTTCGTTATTTCAGCTGGCAGTAGAATCTGAACAGACTTGTTCTTACAAAATACAAGTGACTTCTTTTCGAGGCGATAGAATTTCAGTTACGTGAAACGCATAAGTTTTAGCTATTGGGAATGGCGAAATGTTGACACCAAGATAGTAAGGAGAGTCGACTTGACTGGCATTATAGGACATTGATAAAGAAGACGAAGTTTTGAAAAAGCAACCAATACAGAGCGCGAAATAGCCGAAGACTTCCGTCGAGGCTGAAAGTGAAAAAAAAACGATTCGAATGCAAGTGGTGGTATCCATAAAAAAACCTGAAGCCGGGCTATGCAAAAAATAGGCTTCTTTCACGCTGATTTACGACTGCTTCAGGTGGACCTTATCGGCATTTGGGTGAGAAGACGATGCTCGGATCGGCTTCGGCAAGTGTCGTAATTAGCGAAGTCATGGGTTTGAAGCATCGGCATTTTTTAAGAAAGCGTCGCAGCAGAGCATTGAAGCGAAGAGAAAGAAATATTCGTAGAGGTCACTATGAGGAATAATCCATATCAAACCCCATTTTTTAGTCGGTTTGAGATCATCTTTTCCAATTGAAAGCGATGGCGGCATCTGTCATAGTGTGGCTGCTTCAAATAAAAACTGAAGGTGCTCCCAGGTGTCGAACTGATTGTTTAGTCGAGCTCATCCCAATGCTGACGAGTTATAAACATTTTCATCAGAGGCCCAGGTATAAGTGAACCAACTCACGGAACCACTGAAATTCCACAAGAAGGAAAATGTGATCAGCCAGCAGATTACTAGTCAGGTGGGGACTGCTGAGAATCGCGTGATTCTTCTTCTTTTAATGAAAACGGGCCATTTGAATGTTTAACTAGTTATAAACGCTATAAAGGGCCAGATTCAGAGCTGTTTACACCAAGAATCATCGGCCATCGACCATAATTGGCGGAGAAATTGCAGTGTCCTCTTCAGAGCATATGATCTTTTTCATTCGTTAATGTATCAAGTATCCAGCTATTTAATACTAACAACCTGTCGGGCTTTAACTAATTGTTCCTGATGAATGGCTCTGAATATGTTAACATGTCTTAATTCCCTTCAAAAGTTCTAAATGAGAATTGAAAGCCAGGAAGCCCAGCCAAGATTTAAAGATTTGAGCTTTAAAAAGATTATTAAATTCTTCCCTTAAACGAGGCTACATAATAGTATCCCCTCTAGGCTTTCAAGAATCGAATCGTTAAATTATCAGTTGAGCTGAACCCAAAAAGCTTTAACAACATGTTTCTAATCGTCAAAAGTCGTTCCTGTGTTTTCCTAAGCGTACATTGGCTTGTTGATTAATGATGAGGTGGTCAGCCAGAATCGATCTTTGATAATGGTCTCTAAACAGGTTAGAATGCTATTGCCAACTATTAGAACACATTAAATTTTGAACAAAAGTTTGACACAATTTTCAATCACATGGCAGGTCATCATAGTTAACTTTGCGGATCTAAACACTTGCGATGATTAACTCCTAATACGATTCTGCAAAACCATTCCCATAAAATTTAGAGAAAATACTGAGATCTTATTTCTGACTGCCAGTTGATGAGTTTCATACGTATAATCCTTGAGCTCAATATGCACTTATGGAACATAATGTTCACTATCCATTAATCAATGACGCAGTAAGTCCATTTTTTCATTTAACCCAGTGATGATTGAACACCAAATTCTTTTCAAGGAACCCCGACGAACATGGATTTAACGCTGAGGTAAACAAGGCCCGAACGGCTATTTGTTAGGAGATTTACCCATTTTCTTATCTTCCTACCTGACACACACACACACACACACCACACACACACACACACACACACACACACACACACACACACACACACACACACACACACACACACACACACACACACACACACACACACACACACACACACAACACACACACACACACAACACACACACACACACACACCACATTATTGCCACTGGCATTGAATATCATCCAATGCAATGGCAACAGGAAAGTTGAGCTATCATTGTAGGACCGAGTTGAACGAGGTAAATGTATTATCATAATATGAAGTGCAGTGCTATAACTTTTGGTTAATGTCTTTTTCGCATGCCTAGGAATGATGTGGAACAAGGGAAACAAAGAGAAAAACTGTAAGGCCGTAAGTAGCATACCTTTTTTGAAGCTGTGAAGATGGTGAACTTATCGACGCAATAAGTATTAAAAGGAAAATACGCATCAAAGCTTTTCATCTCATCATATTTTATAGTTCACAACAGCAAATTTAATGTGAATTCCCGTCAACGTGAAAGTTAATCCAAAATCGTTTTCAGACTTTTGATCATCTTCTGTTGGTGATAATATGGGCAATGATAACAAATGATTCTCCTGATAATCAGCACACCCTAGTAATGCTAATTAAGCCTGAGCTGAAAGTATCATCAACAATGAGAACCACATAATTTATTATTGCAACTTCTCCACGTGATAACAAATACGTATCCAACGGTGGCCATCATATTTCTTGAAACATTACATCAAAATTAGTAGTTCGCTATTTTCTATGTTTACGCACTGCTGCACATGTCCACGAAGACTTTGTGTTGCTTGTTTGTCTACCTATGGTAGAACATGGCGATTATCTACAATGAATGCAATCGGGCAATGTACGAGGAACAAAGTAAAAGTCTGTAAATCAATGTGCATAAACTTCATCAACACGATAGGCGCTGTCTAAAGGCGCACGCTTGCGGCTTTTTCTGTAAAAGTTTGATACCGAGGGGAGAGAAACGAAAGTGAAGCAGCACAACGATGAGCCTGAAAATTATTCATTATGCCTGAAATTTGACTGCCAATTGCTGTTGAATCAATGAATATCTTTGACTTCAGCCCATAAAGCAAAGCAAGAATAAATGTCTATAGAGGAATAAGATACATTGACTAATTTTTTTCTGCTTGGACTGACGATAAAATGGCAAATAAGGATGATAATATTGTTTTTGCACAACTCAAGAGGAAATTTTCTCAACTAATTCCATTTCTTTGGTACAAACAGTCCTCTGATTTCAGATTCTACTGATTGCACATTATTTTGCAGACAAGCGAATGACGACAAGAAAAGAAACTTTGCTACACCACCTTTGCGGCGTCTTACACCTCTTTTATTTTCTGATTTCTGAACCTCTTCACATCCTAAATGACCTTCATTAATTTGCTTCATATTACTTATTTTTGAAATAGCATTTGACTTACCCATCCAGCGCATAGTTCAACTCCCACAAGGCATATACTTATGAAGAATTTAGCGCATAGGTTATCAATAACTGGATAAATGTATTGAAAACTAATTAATGTGCAGATAAATAGTGCGTTTTGACACAACGTCTGCAACAAACATGGACAATTCGTTGAAGAGGTAATGAAAAAAAATCTTGAATCTGAGCTATCGGTGGAAATTAAACTAATCACCTGTTTGAAGAAGCGTATTTGCATTTTCTGTCTCTTTCGTTGCTCGACATCCATGTGAGCTTCCACCTGCATTATGAGACCTCGCCCCCTTAAACCACAAAATTATGAATCCTTAGCACATAAACCTTACATTACGTACGTCACAGTCGTATTTGAATTGTTGAAAAAGCTACGATACTACTCATATTATGCACTATAGTATCAAAATGAGATAATCATGATTATCGAAATAAACTGGGTAACCACTTACCGTGTATTCAACTCTCAAGCACATTAATGTGGTGCAGTCGAGAAGAAGAACTAAGACCAAAACGGTCATCTTAGCGTAAAAGGCGGTAATGCCTGAAATGACATGTTCGCAAAGTGTGCCAGGGGTCACCCACCCCCATTTGTTTGTATTGGAAAGCATGAAAAAGCGTGTGGCTGGAAGTACACTGCCACGGAATCGAATGAAATTCCCAATATATCATAAACACACTACGCAGTTACATGTCTCGATTCAAAACTCGCACACTGCTCAACCCTAAGTTGATACCCTATTTGAAAAAAACGGGCTCAGCAGTGGTTGGAGGTGTCATATCACGGTTTACATGATTGTTTTTTTCGCGACATATGAACGTGTTGAGAAAGTCTCATAGTATGTGAGTCAATCAATTTTACCTCTGGTTTTTTTTTTCAAAGTGGAGAAAACACTTCCCATTTAATTGACATATCGCATCCCACATGTCTAACCAGGCGGATCATTAATCGTTCGCCTCGCCCCTTGTCATGTAGATTAGCCGGTAAACAAACCGCAGGAAACTCTGAAACTTGATCTATTTTCCTTGTTACACTGCAGTAAAGCGGTCATTCTAGTAAACAAGCACATCAATCGAATCGTTGAAACTTACGCTATCGAATGATTACTAATAGTCTAAAGAAAGAGCTTTCTGTGAAGAGGTGTAGAACATAAATGTTTCCTTCACAGACGACGCTACTAAAAAGCTTTTCCAAAAAGCAAGCACATTTTGGAGTTCTTCGTGACATGCGGTATTGAAAAAGTACTATCACTCTAAGGAAGGAGTTTTGTCCAGTGAAATACGACCGAGAAAAGAAAAAAAAACTAGTTATCGGGTGAAACATAACCTGTTTGGGTTTTACATCGGTATAAATGGGTATTTTGAAAAAAGGGTTGTGTATCACGCTAGCTAGACACTTTAGCTTTCGAATGATTATTAATACTCTTATGAATTTCTTCTACAGCAAATTGAGTCGAATATTCATTTGTCACCTTCCAACAATAAAGTACTCGTTTCACTCATTGATTACTTTTCTTGGAAAGGAATGGACTCATATGTACTCTTATCACTGCGCTGACAGCTGACTGACGTGCATTTGTGTAATGACAAAGCGTCAAAACTCACTCTGAAAATACGGTACTGCGTGAGCGAAACCAAGTATCCAGCAGAGCAGAACGACGAAGGAGGTGTTTCTTACAGCAAGTACATTAGAAGCTCGTAAGGAATCATGATAGGCAATCACTCTGTTCAAGGCGATAGCCAAGTGAGAGTAGTCGCACACATACGAAAGCATGACAATCACCGAAGTGAACAGCTTGCCTAACGTGCCCGTGGCCATTTCGCTTCCACTGTAAGTGTTGAGACTTTGTTTTACGTCTGAGTGTTTGTAATCATTTTGAAAATATTTCCAAAATGTAGACCCTTACTCACGTCTCTCATTTATTCTAGTAAAGCATGGTGTTATGCGCCATACGAGTTATTCAATACTTTAAAAGTTAGGAACTCAGCAAGTACGAATAGATCTGACTAGATGAATGATTCCTTCAAAGAGCTTGACGAAAATTCCACAAAGAATCATGCAATCCACATTTACAAGCAATTCCTAAATGAAGCGCTGATAATTATGGTCAAAGATTTGTGGATCTGGAGAGACATTCCAACGGTCGGAATCTGGAGTAAACGTTGCACTTGTATATCAAACACTTTCATGTGAGATTGGCAACATTTTTCTAAATTGACGAAACAAGCTCTCTATTCCAACCCTTAACGGATGGCTCACAAGAACGCGTATGGCGCAGTGGTCAGAGGTGCTCTGAGTCGCACACAAGGTCGATTTTTCGATCTTGTGCTCACGGCTCACAAAGCCACCCATCCTTCCGGAATCGGTAAATTGGCACCAGACTATTCGCAGGCCTGTCTGGGAGGATACGCAGCACTGACTCGGTTCAGCGGGAGGCCACTGCGAGTCACTGTAAAGGCCATATATGCATTGAATAATCTCAACGAAGTTCAAATTGAAGACGAATGCATGGCGCACTCCTCAGCGATTGATCAACGCCGAGCGCTTTATTCTTTTATACTTCTTATAATACTTCGGAACAGCACAGTTTTCTCTACTAGCTCATATGCTGTTGGAGCATGTCAGCTTTTCTGTGTGCAGCAAAATTCCAGTTTACTATGCAATGATAATGTTTTTGCCGATCAACAAATGTAAAAAGTTGTACAAGAACATTATGATTAAATCTTCAAGTCTTGAATAATTCCCATCATATACACTACCAAAAATCATCACACCTATTATATATGAAAAAACATTGGATATTCAATAATGGCCACATATATATACTGAATGCATTATCAATTCATCGATAACACTCGAAAATTTGTACTATTAGTGCACTACAAGAGTTGGGACCAACGCAGAAATATATATGAGCATTTTATTCTACCGTTCTATGAGCTCTTGATTGATATATATCCACTTACCCATACCTTGAGCATTCATTCTTCGCCGCAACTTTTGCCGCTGTACATGCGACTTATTTGGCGTATCTATGTAATTTCTCAGTTGATTGAACCTCAAAGCGATTCCATTTACCTCTCCGAAGTTCCAAGAACTCAAAATAACTCCAACGGGATCACGTGCAGGTGGTTGTAGCCGTACATCAATAAGCCACAGACCTGATCGTCCTCGGCTTCCCAAGGGTATCTTGCTACGTTCATCGTTGCATGCATACACTATGCTGAGTATTAAGAATCATTTATATTCCGTATTTGTGAAGACGAGTCGGATATTTTCGCATAAAGAAAAGCTCTGTGCATAAGCCATTGACGTGCTTAGAAAAATTAGTCAGTAGTGCATACTTCTCGTTGTTCGTTGTTGTCACTCAACATTCATTTCTTCGGAACTGTGCCTAAGAAAGTCGTCGACTGAGAATGCGAGTCAATTTGGCATTCCGAGGCTTCGATGAAAAGTGCACTCTCTCACTTTCCAGCCATCTATTGCATGATATTATCACCACATACATAAAGAGGGCAATGATGAGTAGATAATTGATAATGATCGTGAAAGGTGTTGTTACCCAGAATCTTACGCTACTTTTGATGACGATAGGGAGTGTTTCGAGTAAACATGAGGCTCACGTACAAGAACCTGATCGACTTCTACGTACTCTACATGCTTGAATTTGAGAGCTAATTGAGCGCGGACATATCAATGACGATCAAAAGAATCGTGTTCAAAAGACGCTCTCCTTCTCAGCATTATGCACGCAATTTGGTCAGAAATATGTCTCCGAAGAAGTATTCTCAGTACTTCGCCCCTATCTGCACCCATATTTAAAAACGTTTTTTTCAAATTCCTCTTTGACGTTTCAGCAATTATACGGCAGCTTGCATTTCAAGAATTTGAAAGGTGTATATTTTTCCAAATATTTGTTGTATCACACTACAGAAGCAAAAATGAAATTTTACCTCACACTCAAGCATCATTCGTTTGACACAAGCTTTTCATTCAGACTTCAATATCCATTCTATAGCAGAGATCTCAGTGATTTCAACAGTATTCTTAGTGTTTGAGAAAGACTTTTTAGTGTACTGTTACAGCTCGAAAGAATATTGGGTTCCACGCGCGACGCTCATCGCAGGCCACATGTCAATTGCACTGCGCGATCTATCCCGACGCTAATTGCGAAACTCAATGTTCTTTGAGCTGTAACAACGCACCAAGAAGTCTTTCTCAAGATCTAAGCATATTGTTGAAGTCGTGACGATTTGAGCTATCAAATGGGTATGAAAGTTTGAGAGAAAAGCCGTGTCCAGCGAAAAGGACTCAAATGTGCCACACAATTTTATTTCTGCTACTACAGCTCTCTAAGAGGCCTTTTTTCAATTTCTAAGCACACCATTGAAATCTTCGAAATTTATGCTATCGACTGGTCATTAGAAGGGGCTGGTTTTATGCGAATGTTGCGAAAACCATCTCTATATCGATGCAATGTATGCGCGCTCGCATGTGAAATGGAATCTTAATTTCAGTATTGCAGTGCAACAAAACGTTTTTTGAAATACAAGAGCACTAGCAAATTGACAGAAATTTCATGCCATCGAATAGTACTGAATTTTTTGATGAGACTTTGCTCAGCAAAAAATGCTTGAGTGTGAAATAAAATATGCCCTACACTGTTACAGACATAATAGTAAAGGCTTTCAAAGAGAACATGTACGTTTCCAAATAATCAAGATTTAAGCTATTTTTTGAACATGAGTGCTGATAAAAGAAATAGCGCATTCTCCGCAATGACAAATGCGCTCTCTTCCTACACGTACTCCAGCTACATACTATAATTACCTTCACATAGACATCTATGAGAAGTGTTTAATTGCTAAAGATGTGCTTTCAAACTACGTCCTGCAAGACAGGCGATACAAATGCACAATAAGGATTGAAAGCTTGTTCATTTTTCACAAAGTTGTGGTATCAACAGTGAAAATCAAAGATTTTCGAAACAAGGAGTATCTCTTTATATCAAAAAAAGCCCTTAAGAAAGTTTTATTTGTGATATCCATCTTTATGTGACTATAAGCTACCTCTGACGATATACGCCTACTTATAATCACCAATAAACTAGCTATGACGTGCAAGTGGCGGATGAACACTTTAGGAGTGAACTTCAATATTTTTCCTCTCTTACAGCGTTTTGTGTTGAGTTTGCAAAAATGCCAATTAGCTTATGAAATCCTTGAGATTTGGGCCTATCGAATGTTGGTAGAACTTTGGCCACGAGCCTATCGAAGCCCCGGCCGAGCAATGAAACAAATGAGTGTGAAGAATAATTTTATTTCGCTGCTACAACGTAGTAATAGGCCATTTTCAAACATATTGAAAACGTAGAGAATTGATCTAGAGAAAAATCAACCATATTTTCAAATCGTAGTGAAATAATCTTATGAATCATTACCAGAATGTCATAGAAAAAACATTTGCCCAGCGGGAAAGCCACAATAAAATCGAGTACTTCAGCTGTGCGCTCATTTAGAGCTTAAATTTGAGTTTAAATTACTTCAGTTGTCACAAAAATAGAGTAATGGAAGAATACGTGTGAAGCATCGAAGTAGGATCCTATCCTGGTGTCAAAAATTTACGTCGCTCTTCGATTCATAATCTCAACATGCCAAAGATATTTAGATATACCATTTTCCAGAAATACCGAATATTCATTATTCTATACCCAATGATAAAGAGTGATGTGCAAAAAACATTGCGCCAGCTGGATTCAAACCCACATTTGACTCTTTTCTGGGGCGCGTGCCGACGTCGGTTTTGACACCACTCATTCAATGCTACATCACGGTGTCAGAAGGGCGTCGGTAGTGCAACGTTCTGTATGCGTCCGGATAGGGTGGAATGCGAGTCGAATCCCAACTGACGGAAACGTTTTTGCATATCACTGGTATATTGTACGATCTTAGCGTTGGTAAAAGCGGTTAATAAAAAGAATCTGATTGATGGTTGATTATTCTTTCTCAATCAAATTCGTACCTTGTCGCAAAAACTATCGCAACTCGTTGTTGTACGTGCACAAGCGGTTACCAGCTTCACGTATTTTTGAACATTTGTAACTGGCTCATTTATTTCTTCATGTTCTTGCATAACTAGATTGTTTTTGTAGCTTCCTCTGCATGTGAACATTTGCACTTCCACAATCCTTAGCCTTGAAATGAAGTCCTCCGGTCTAGGTAAGCCGGCTCTTCTTCTATGTAGATTTCACGTCAGTTCAACCAGCCCTTTTGAGTCCACTACTCCGTACATCTTATATTCCTACATCGTTATCTTTTAAGTGCTGTTATTGTTACAAACGGTTTCGCTCAAATTCAAAAATCTATTTCTGCGTCAGCATCCACCGAGTCTTGCGTGACAAACTAACACAATCGAGCATTCTACGCCCTTCCAGTGATATACAGTGCACAGCACTAACTCTTGGGCCTTTGTAAATCAATACGTTTACTCGACGACCAGGTTCACCTATTATAAGGAGGCTCTATACTTCAGCATTAGTGTTCAGAAGAGTATAAGTTGGTCTATGTATCACCAAGCTCCCACAAAACCAATCAGAAATAAACCATGCTCACTTACAGCAACAAATTGCACCAAATTTTCAGTATTTCTAAGCTCCTAATTCTCATAGTATCGTCACAGGAGCAATCCAGAAGGTGTAGACAAGTAGAATACCCATATTGGCAATGCAGTGTGAAGAGCACAGCACACCAAACGAATTTCGTAGTGCCGGATTGTATCGGACTGCTACTATAGCAGCCACGTTTGAGAGCAAACCGAATACACCTATCTGAAAGTCACGACATCATCCTCTTACTTTAAAAAGGCAAATTGTTGAAGGCGATTCAGTTTAGAGCAGTGAACAAGCGGCGTGATTCTATACTTGCCTTCCGATACTGTACTCTACTTTATGCAGCGCTTCATGACTATGCTACGGTCATTTTGATAGGTGTTATATGACGAGGACAGTAATAAATTGTATAAAAATACGGCTTTCGTCACATCACGTTAATGTATGATTTTGAGGACGCGTAGTAATGAGATAGATAAAATTAATCTTGCGGATCAGGTGCTAACAAAAATTCCTAGATTATTACATTTCTAAGTTAAAATAAGAGCAGCCATGACTCACCGCGGCTGTGATTACAGGCACCAAAATGTACTCTGCGTGATCATGTAACGAAGTGGACGAAAAGTTTGGCATCTGGAAAACGTCCAAGTTTTTTATTAACGGATTTGATACCACACTTGGAAAACGCCGCTGAGTAAAAGTATGGATGGAAACTCCATTCCCGTAATATGAGCTTTTTTGCTTACAAAACAGTCGCTTGGGTGGCCATTATTTGTGAAATGTGCAACATCAATTCTCCTTTGGTCGTATGTCGGAAGTCTTTTGGTTCTTTCTAATTAAAAGAGAATAAATGAAAAATCGATCTCATTCTCTGACGAAGAACTTTTATAAGTGTTGGCAACCACTGGAAATTTGAGATTTGAGACTACTGCAGCACGTCACGTGTTTTTCAAAACAACCCTCTTATATCGCTGTGACACTCAGAATAAAATCATATTTCATAAACCCTTGTTTTTTTTACATTATCTCTATTGAGTTTCACTGGACAAAACTCCTTTCCTTATAGTTATAATACTCAAGCTATAGCGCAAGCTTGAGAGAACTTCAAAATGTGTTTGCTTTTCGAGAAGCTCTTCTCGTCTTTTGATGTCCTCTGGTTTTTCATCTGTGCTTCAAACATCGCCGGGTAGAGCTCTTTCTTCAGTCTATTGGTATTCATCTAATAGCGTAATGTTTTGTGATTCTAGCGATGGGCTTACTTTTTGGAAATACGGTTTACCGGGAAAAACAGAATCGAGTTTCACATTTTTGCTAGCGTTTCACAGGCTATCCGACAAAGTGAGGCGTGGCAGAAGTGGAGGAGGCGGGACAATCGATATCTTGTTATTCAAGTGGGAATTTTTCCTCCGCCTTGGAAAAAACTCTAGATAAAACGATTGAATAGGATGCTGCCATAACTTTCTACACACTGATATGCCTCTCGGCTGTCAGCGAATTATGCGTGATAGAAATGAAGGCGAAAAGCGAGTGTGGAACATAAGTTTTGATCTAGATGCTACAACGTTATGAAACCTCGTCCTGAAAAGCCGGCGACGTAGGGCTGTAGCCTCATTCTCAACTTTTGAATGGTTACTAACACTCCTACGGAAAGTTTCTCTCCAGCGAATGAGGCTGGTTTTTCATTTGTTCCCTCCTAATCAAAGAGTACCGTCTTTTACTCATTGAAACTTAATTCACACGGTAATGTCCAGTGGTTCCAAGACTAGCCATGGCTGAGGATGGTGCGCGTAAGCGTTGATGCGAAGATATCAGATTTATGGTCTAGACATTTTCTCAAAAAATGGATACATTTTGCTGCCGTATTCCTTAGTGAAATACACGCAGCCATCTTATGATAATAAACACTGGAAGGAAGCTCACAGAGGTATACAACAGTACTGGCAGTTGTCAGAAAATGTAACACTTATGCGACAGTCTAATATTTTCTGTAATTTTTACTTGATCTTGCATTCAAAAGGATACTCTCATACTGGCTGTAGGAAAAACAAACATTTGTTCTCTGAAGAGCCAGAACTGTCAAAAAGAGCGCAAGAAATATTTCGAGGTCACACTGATCTAATCAGAGATGGTTCAAGGAGATTTGGTATGGATGCACGTCACCAAAAGACATAAAACGCTTTGCACATTTCGATTATAGACTAAGCTATCTTACAAACAATAACCGGAATCACTCTCTACCAGCTCTACCACAGAACATTTGAGCCTTCTCTTTTCAAAGTATTAGGATATTAGGAAAAGTAAATATTTTCGATAAAAAACGAAACACTATCCGAATGGCAAACTTCGGATTTGACTCGGTAGTCTCATTTCGATAATAGTGTGAGAAAATGTTCAAGCGCTTAATTGTCACCGGATAAGATTTCTAGCAAGCACACAAAAGCAATGATTGTTATCCCTTGATCAACAGGACGTTTGCACTGAATCTTATTAGCTCCTCTTATCTTCCTGTCTTCATGGCGCACTTGCACACACAACACACACACACCACACACACACACACACACACACACACACACACACACACACCACACACACACACACACCACACACACACACCACCACACACACCACACACACACACACACACACACACACACACACAATCGCTTATAGTTATGAAGCACAGATCATATTTTGTCATAAACACTGCACAATATCGCATGATCTCTTACTTTGAGTTTCATCAGTGCTTTTCGAACTTTCTTATTGAAGTTCTGTAACCTCCGAGAACTAGTTATAATGAGCTCTTTCCCATTTCGAGAACAGCAGAAGGTGAGCGTGTCTCAATCAGTCGTTATATTTGCACGATTACTACATACGCGATGACAATCGTTTATATGATCAACTCCTTCTCATTTCCTTGAGGAATCAGGTTTCTTTCAATTCGAATCACGGAGATATAATGTCCGTTTGATAGAAGTATCTTTGCTTTGCACTCTTGAACTCACCACACTTGAGAGTTAACGATGCGACAACCAAAACATACTTGCTTTCAACTGAACATTTTTTCCACACACTTCATTTTTTCTACTGTAATTCTGTCCTGCTTTGTTGTCAAGAAATATGCAAGAGTGGGTTTTGGATTTACTTGATTGATCAAGGTACAATGAAAGAGAAGTATGATTTACCAAGCCTAAAAAAAGCATTTCTCAAAAAGTAAAAGAAAAAGTATTGAAAAAGTACTTTTAAGATGAAATTTTATCTAATGGCAGTAATAACAAGCGAGGAAAGCTAAAATTTAGTGAATAAGTTGTATTAGGTAGAATTGTATTTAAGGCAAATATAAGATTCAACTTTTGTTTACCACCTAATCTTTTTTCTTAGAAGTAAACGATGTGAAGTATAACGATAAGACTATTGAAATACAGCAAACTCGCAAATTCAAATAGACTTTGAACTCATGTTTACCCTTTGTGGAAGGAGGATTATGTACTTTCCCCTAAGCCAGTGGAGTCCTTTGTTTCTCCACTTTCATTCTTTTTAGTTGCATTGTATTCCGTTACAAAGGTTGTTTTCTGTTATGAAGTGGGAATTTTTGGAAGCAAGTCTTCTGTTGAACGAAGACTTTCTGCTAGACTACTTGTAATTCATCGAACTAATCCAAAAAGCCCAGAAATGTACTTGTGCTTTAGAATGGCCCTCTTGAACGCTGTAGCATTATGAATAAAATTATGTTTTACACACATCTCGCGTTTTATTATTATCACGCTCATATTTAACTGAATAGGGCTCCATACTAAACTTTACGATTCATTAAATACTGCAAACTCTGAAATTTCAGATTGTAATTGATTTTCGAAAAAACCTTCTTACACCGCTATGGTAGGAGAATAGAATTGTGTTTCACATGTGTTGCCCGTTATCGCGCTTGTTCTTCGCAGGACAAAGCTCCTAATAATCCCTATTAACGTAAATCCCAAAATGTCGAAAATTGTTTTGGTTATCTAAAGAGGCTTTTGTGGAACGCTGAGCAGGGAAAATGAGGCTGCATTACATACAAGTCGGGCGCTATCGCGCGGATTTTCGATATTTGATCAAAAATTTTTTTGCCGTTTCGTAAAGATTTTTAGTTTTTTTTCTATTGGAATTGTATAGAGAAATTCTTATATTGCATAGGGGAAAAATGAAGAAACCAAGTCATATGCCAGATAAGGATTTTCGAATGCAGCTTTAGTACTCGCTCGAAATGTCAAATCTCTGGCTACTGTGCTACGCAGCCATCTTCCAAAAATCTGCATATTTCCCTGCAAGCGTTAGACTGAACCGAAAGGCACCATGCTAGTAAAGAGCCTGCAAGGGCGAAGCAGCAGCAGTCTAGTACCATATAAGTGCCGTACCACAGCTCACAAGAGGCTTAAATTATGTTGTCGTGTTATCAGATTTTCAGACAAGCTTTTTTATCACGCTGTAGCAGAAAGAAATATTCGTACTTCCAAGCGCACATTTCTCGCAAGACAGAACTGTTCCTTGGAATTATGTGTAACCGCAAGATAACGTAAGTCTTGATCATTCCAACGCTGTGCTTATTTTCAGAAAAACCGTTTCACTGCAGCGTAGCAGGAAAAATAAGATCGAGTTCCACATGCTCGGGCATTTGTTTTTTCTGCGGGATGTGTGATGATGGGCGGGGGCGAGAATGGCAATGGATCCAGTACGACGATCATAGATCGCTATGACGCGATACATACATGGAGTGCAGCTTTCATTATCAAATTTCCAACTTTTTCTCCGTTTCAAAAAACTTCCGACAAAACGTGTGACTCTGACACTACAAGATTTCCTCAACACCTTTATATGCTTGTTGTGCCCTCAACGAAGTAATAGCGAAAACGCGCAGCAGGTGTAAAAGATGACTTTTCTAGATGCTACGCGTTCTAAAACGGTCCTTCCAAAAGAAACATGCAGAGTATTAGCCAGAGATTCAAGATTTCTAAAGCTTACTAGCACTAGATCTCTTCATTATTATAGAGCCAACATATCATGTGGTCTGGTAAATGGGCTCTTGTACAGCCCGATGCACTTGTTTCAACTTACAGTCTCGTCAGTCGGGCAGAGCCGAAACAGGGGAAGAAGGTCGAAGCACTTGTGTCGGGCTGTACAAGAGTGACGTGTTGACTCGAATAGTAATGAAGAGATCTATTGAAATTTTAGCGTGGTTTTCAGAAAACACTCGAAATAAAGGCTTACTAGCACTCTTATGAAGCATTCCTGCACAGCAGAAAGGGATGCATCTTCATTTATACTCGATAACGGAGCAGAGCTGTCTAGGCTTTTTATTCTTGCTTTGTAATGTCAAATAAACGGTACTACGCCAAGCTTAAGCCTAAGCGTGGAAAGCATAGAAGCGTGTAGAGGAAATCCTTGAGTATGATAGCCATATGCGTTATCTAAATTTTTGCCATATCGGAGAAAAGGCCTAATTTTAATAACAAAAATCGCAAATCATATGCACTTGCGCCTACGCGTTCTGTCGTTCGCGTTATCCATCACAGCTACTCATACACTTCCAGTCGACAAGCAGTGAGCTGCTGCATGTTTGAAGCTCCATCTTATTTTCCTTGCTACAATGCAGTGATACGTCCTTTTCGGAAACCGAGCGCACACCTAGGATCACCGAAACTTAGACCATCGAAATTCAATAGAAAGCTCTATCTTGCGAGCGAACGCAAGTGTGAACAACGGATCTTTTTTGCTACAGCGCTGTAGAAGAAAACTCCACGTATTTATGCAATAATCGTCTCTAGAGAAGATATCATTATCGACATCATCGCGAAGAATAATATTAGCTCATCTAACATCTCCATTCTAGTGCTATGAAATTTGGGAGTATGGATTTACAGCGATTTCCATACATCTACGAAGTTACGTTTATCACCTGGCGTTCCGTTAGAAATCGAGTGACTCGAAGGGGCGCCGGTAATATTTCAGTTTTTTTCTATCGCACACACGAAAAGCCCAACGGGTTCTGCTCCCTCTAAGGGTTCGTCGAGCATCACAATTTTCTTCGAGACTTTTTGTAGAAAATCAGAATCATTCTGTCGGTGCTCTTCCTATAGAACACTCAAGATCCCGAGAAATTCGTCGGTGACGGCTTTCGCACATCGGTATCCTTGACTTTCGATCATTGACGCATACTAGTACTTCAAATCTTTTCCATCGTTTGCGAAATACGGGATACTAGTAGCATCTAATTTTCGATTGAGCGTTCAATAACAACGAGTGGTGTTTCGTTCTATTAACAACCATGATTCTAAGCATACCTCAAGGAAGGGCCAACCCGTTAGGTCAAAAAGCTTTTCACGAAGTCTGGTGTTCTTCATCTCTTCAATATATCCTTTGCGGTCACGAACACTCCTCAAGCCGATGGCCTTCTCCTGCCCAATTCTGGAACTACGTCCCTCATCAAGATGACTCCCCGATCTACGTAAACATGATCGAAGCATTTGGAGATATTCATTCCCTTAAGTATGCATGGATCATTCAAAATCAATTCGTTCGGAATAAACATCATGTTCATGAGATTAGCTCAAGACATGGTGATTTGGAAGTAATCTCGATTTCAGACAAGATGTTCACAAAACGTTCTACTATCAGGAAGAAGATACGTTTTGCTTCCGTGGATTCTTTTTTTAACATCACAGCGAAGTCCTTAATATCATCTGGTGAAATTTTGACTTTGAGCAACTTCGTTCCCACAAATAAACTGGATAATACTGAGAAAATTTCTGTAAAAGTAGTTTGAAAAAAAACCCTAAAACCCCGTTGTGTACATGTTCTAAGCGTCAAACTGAGTGTAGTCGTCGTCATTCGAAAGCTGACGAGTTATGGACATCCTAATCAAAAACCCAGGTACCGTGAATCACGAATTACTAATTGAATGGAGCCTGTGTTGAGAGCCGCGCGATTCTTCGTCTTTTCTGAACACGGATCATCTGGGTGAATAATTATTAATCTACGCTGCAAAAGGTCAGATACAAAGATATCCACACCAGACTTCATTCGTTACGAGCACAATTAGCGAATTAACTGCAGTGCTCTCTTCAGAAGATCCGATGTTTTTCATTCGTTATATCAAGCGTTCAGCTATTTGCTGTTAACAATTTGTCCAGCTTCCTTTAACTGTTCTTGATAAACAGCTGTGAATGTTGACATGTTTTAGTTCACTTCGGAACTTTCAAGAGGAATTGGAAGCCAAGAAGAAAAGATATGACCTTAAAGGTCTGAGCTTTCCAAAAACATTATTAAACTTCTCCCTTGAACGAGGCTACACAGCAGTATCCTCTCTGAATTCTGAAAGAGCAAACGGCTAAAATACCAGCTATTCTGCCCTGAAACACATTGACTACGTTGTTCTACTCGTCAAAGTCAAAAATCGTTCATGAGAAAACAATAGCTACCTGATAATATTGAGGTAGTTAATGAGAATCGATCTTTTATACTGTTTTCTGAACGAGACAAGAATACTTTTCTACCAGAATCAGATAATCAGTTATTAATCAAGGTTTGACGTGAATTTTATATACACGGCAGGTCATCATAATTCACCGCTCAGATCCCAGAAGTTCTTGGTTGAGGTGTGAACAAAAAACTCGATGCCTCTGCTCTGCTTCCAATGTGTGTTTATCCTTTTCGGAATATAATTCGCAGATTTTCCGCGAAGATTGTAGAATATTTTCTGACGAGGCCGTATAGTAGGATACCTGTTTTGAGGCCGTGAAGATGGTGAATTTATCGACACTTCAAGTATTGAAAGCAAAATACGCGCTAATGCGTTCCATTTGGTCTTCAAAATTTGCAGAATAAAATCAATGTGAAATGCTTTCAACGACAAAGTCAACGAAATTGTTTTTCGAATCACTACTGATCTTGTACTAGTAATATCAAAAACCAATGATGACATATGAAGTTCTTGGTAACTATTACTACCTGGGAATGCTAATCAGACTGATTTGACTTTATCATTAACGGCGACGAGGGTGGGTCGAGGCGGAGTGATTTTGATGCTTGTCACGGTCGATCTCCCCAAAAGTCTCTGTCCGTCATCGACGAACGTGACGGAAAACGAATTGATTTCTGATCACGCAGAATACATTTTGGTGCCTGTAACCACAGTGCGGTGAGTCATTGGCTGCTCTTATTTTGACTTAGAAATGTAATAATCTAGGAATTTTTGTTCAGCACCTGATCCATAAGATTAATTTTATCTATCTCATTACTACGCGTCCTCAAAATCATACATTAACCAGATGTGACGAAAGCAGTGTTTTTATACAATTTTATTACTGTCCTCGTCATATAACACCTATCAAAATGACCGTAGCATAGTCATGAAGCGCTGCATATAAGTATCGGAAGACAAGTATAGAATAACGCCGCTTGTTCATTGTTCTAAACTGAATCGCCTTCAACAATTTGCCTTTGAAGTAAGAGGATGATGTGTGACTTTCAGATAGGTGTATTCGGTTTGCTTTCGAACGTCGTTGCTATAGTAGCAGTCCGATACAATCCGGCACTACGAAATTCGTTTGGTCTGCTGTGCTCTTCACACTGCATTGCCAATATGGGTATTCTACTTGTCTACACCTTCTGGTTGCTCCTGTGACGATACTGTGAGGATTGGGAGCTTAGAAATACTGAAAATTTGGTGCAATTAGTTGCTGTAAGTGAATCGGTTTATTTCTGATTGGTTTTGTGGGAGCTTTGTGAACATAGACCATCTCTATACTCTTCTGAACACTAATGCTGAAGTGTAGAGCCTCCTTATAGCAGATGAACCTGGTCGTCCAGTAAACGTATTGGTTAGCAAAGGTCTAGAGTCATTGCTCTGCACTGTATATCACTGAAAGGGCTTAGAATGCTCAACTGTATTAGTTTGTCACGCAAGACTCTGTGGATGCTGCCGCGGAAACAGATTTTTGAATTTGAGCGAAACCATTTCCAACAAAACAGCACTTTGAAGATAACGATGTAGGAATATAAGATGTACGGAGTTTCGGACTCAAAAGGGCTGGTTTAACCGACGTGACTCTACAGCAGAAGGACAGCCGGCTTACCTTGACCGGAGGACCTCGTTTCAAGGCTAAGGATTGTGGAAGTGCATATGTTCACATGCAGAGGAAGCTACAAAAACAATCTAGGTATGCAAGAACATGAATGAAAAAATGAGCAGCTGCAAATGTTCAAAAATACGTGAAGCTGGTAACTGCTTGTGCACGTATAACAACGAGTTGCGATAGTTTTTGCGACAAGGTACGAATTTGATTGAGAATGAATAATCAACCGTTAATCAGAATCTTTTTATTTGACCGCTTTTACCGACGGTAAGATCGTACAATATACCCAGTGATAAAGAGTGATATGCAAAGATGTTTCCGTCATGTGGGATTCAAACTCACATTTCACCCCAGCCGGGGCGCGTGCTGAACCGTTGCACTACCGACGCCTTTTCGACACCGTGATGTAGCATAGAATGAGTGGTATCAAAACGGACGTCGACACGCGCCCCAGAAAAGAGTCAAATATGGGTTTGAGTCCCAGCTGACGCAAATGTTTTTTGCACATCACTCTTTATCATAGGGTATAGAACAATGAATATTCGGTTTTCTGGAAAATGGTATCTCTAAATATCTTTGGCATGTTGAGATTATGAATCGAAGAGCGACGTAAATTTTTGACAACAGGATAAGATCCCACTTCAATGCTTCACACGTATTCTTCCACTCTCTATATTTTTGTGACAATTGAAGTAATTCAAACTCAAAGTTTAAGCTCTAAATGAGCCCACCAGCTGAGGTACAACGATTTTTTTGTAGGCTTTCTCGCTGGGCAAGTGTCTTTTCTCTGACATTCGGTAATGATACATAAGATCAGTTCACTACGTTTTCAAAATATGTTTGAAAATAGCCTATTACAACGTTGTATCAGCGAAAATAAAATTATTCTTCACACTCAATTTGCTTCATTGCTCGGCCGAGGCTTCGATATGGCTCGTCGCTAAAGTTTTACTAACCATTCGATAGGCCAAATTTCAAGGATTTCCATAAGCTAATTGGCATTTTTGGAAACTTAGCACAAAAAGCTGTAAGAGAGGAAAAAATATTGAAGTTCACTCCTAAAGTGTTAATCCGCCACTTGCACGTCAGAGCTAGTTTATTGGTAATTATAAAGAGTTTATACGTCAGAGGTAGCCTATAGTCACATAAAGAATAGAATATCACAAATAAAACTTTCATAAGGGCTTTTTTTATATAAAGAGATACTCCTTGTTTCGAAAATCTATAATATTCACTGTTAATACCACAGCTTTGTAAAAAATAACCAAACTTTCAATCCTTATTGTGTATTTGTATAGCCTGTCTTGCAGGAACGTAGTTTGAAAGCACATCTTCAGCAACTAAACACTTCTTGTAGATGTCTATGCAAAGGTAATCATAGTATGTAGCTGGAGTACGTGTAGGAAGAGAGCGCATTTGTCATTGTGGAGAATGCGCTATTTCTTTTATCAGCACCCATGTTCAAAAAATAGCTTAAATCTTGAATATTTGAAACGTACATGTTCTCTTTGAAATGCCTTTATATTATGTTGCAACAGTGTAGGGCATATTTTATTTCACACTCAAGCTTTTTTGTTGAGCAAAGTTCTCATCAAAAAATTCAGTGCTTATTCGATGGCATAAATTTCTGTCAATTTGACAGTGCTTTTGTATTTCAAAAAACGTTTTGTTTCACTGCAGTACTGAAATCAAGATTCCATTTCACATGCGGCCCGCATACATTGGATCGATATGTGGATGGTTTTGCAACATTCGCATAAAACCAGCCCTTTCTAATAACCAGTCGATAGCATAAATTTCGAACATTTCAATGGCGTGCTTTAGAAAAAAAAAACCTCTTAGAGAGCTGTAGCAGCAGAAACAAAATTGTGTGGCACATTTGAATCCTTTTCGCTGGACACGGCTTTTCTCTCAAACCTTCATACCCATTTGATAGCTCAAATCGTCACGACTTCAACAATATGCTTAGTTCTTGAGAAAGACTTCTTGGTGCGTTGTTACAGCTTAAGGAAAGTTCAGTTTCGCAATTAGCGTCGGGTAGATCGCGCAGTGCAATTGACATGTGGCGTGCGATGAGCGTCGCGCGTGGAACCCAATATTCTTTGAATTGTAACAGTACGCTAAAAGTTTTGTCAAACACTAAGAATATCGTTGAAATCACTGAGATCTCTGCTACAAAACGGATATTGGAAGTCTAAATGAAAAGCTATGTCAAACGAATTATGCTTGAGTGTTAAGTAAAATTTTATTTTTGCTTCTCTGGTATGATAATACAAATATTTGGGAAAATATACGCCTTTCAAATTCTTGAAATTCCAGCTGCCGTATAATTACTAAAGCGTCAAAGAGGAATGGAAAAAAAAAAGTTTTTTAAATATGGATGCAAGTAGGGGCGAAGTACTGAGAATACTTCTTCAAAGACATATTCCTGAACAATTGTGTGCATAATGCTGAGAAAAAGAGCGTCTTTCCCAACACCCCAACACGATTATTTTGATCGTCACTGATATGTCCGCGCTACAAAGCTCTCAAATTCAGGCATGTAGAGTACGTAGAAGTCGATTAGGTTCTTGTACGTGAGCCTCATGTATACTCGAACAGTCCCTACCGTCATCAAAAGTAGCGTAGGATTCTGGGTAAGAACACCTTTCGCGATCAGTTATCAATTATCTCTTCATCATTGCCCTCTTTATGTATTGTGGCATAATATCATGCAACAGTGGCTGGAAATGAGAAGGTGTACTTTCCATCGAAGCCTCGGAATGCCAAATTGACCTCAGTCGACGACTTTCATAGGCACAGTTCCGAAGAAATGAATGTTGAGTGACAGCAACGAACAACAAGAAATATGCACTACTGAATAGTTTTTTTAAGCGCGTCAATGACTTATTGCACAGAGCTTTTCCTTATGCGAAAGCATTCAACTCGTCTTCACAAATACGGAATATAAATGATTCTTAATACTCAGCATAGTGTATGCATGCAAGGATGAACGTAGCAAGATACTTTTGGGAAGCCGAGGACGATCAGGTCTGTGGTTTCTTGATGTACGGCTACAACCACCTGCACGTGATCCCGTTGGGGTTATTTTGAGTTCTTGGAACATCGGAGAGGTAAATGGAATCGCTTTGAGGTTAATCAACTGTGAAATTACATAGATACGCAAAATAAGTCGCATGTACAGCGGCAAATGTTGCAGCGACGAATAATGCTCATGGTATGGGTAAGTGGATATATATCAATCAAGAGCTCATAGAGCGTTAGAATAAAATGCTCATATATATTTCTGCGTTGGTCCCAACTCTTTAGTGCACTAATAGTACAAATTTCCGAGTGATCGATGAATTGATAATGCATTCAGTATATATGGCCATTAGTGAATATCCAATGTTTTCTGATATATAATAAGTGTGATGATTTTTGGGTAGTGTATATGATGGGAATTATTCAAGACTCGAAGATTTAATCATGATGTTCTTGTACAACTTTTTACACTTGTTGAACGGCAAAAACATTATCATTGCATAGTAAACTGCCGCAGAGTGTTGGGGGGGTCTACCACGCGAGCGCCGCCACGGGCAACACAACCACTCGGCCACGGCGCCTCCTGGCCTATACCTTATATTCAATTAATGTGCGCATGAGCCACAAAACGATGAAGGCATACCGTTATGTATGGGTCTCAATAGAGTTCATACTAAGAATGATGCACGACTAATTGTGGATTTATGTCACAATCTCGGAGGATATGTGGTCTTGAAACTGTTGAGCACAAAGGATTCGCGTACTGAGGGTCGTATTCGTAATCCACGGAATGATTAACTCTGATTAGAGTCAGTTCGGCTGGAGACGAGCTCCGGTTTTCGTGAACTTGCATCGGAAGGCTGGCTCGTACTCTGAAAGAATGTGAAGATTCAGGCTAGTACATTCTCCTTTTTACTCAAATGAGAGTCTCCTTTTTGCTCATATTGAGAGTCGTAATTAGTTGAAATTTGCCAACAAAGATGTGGAAGGTCGTTCCGCAAAGCGTACTCACTGAATCCAGTCCTTCTCAAAGTCGTAGGAGCTCCGGTGAGAAATATTATAGCACCAAGATACTTAAGATTTTCAGTATTTTTACTGCTTTTTTCGCAGTGTTATGATGATTCATTTATACCCAAGCGAACTAAGTGGTGAGCAGAAGACGATTTCAGGCGGGAGTCGAACCCGCGTTTCATGTTCGTAGGAGCTCCGGTTGAGAAATATTATAGCAGCAAGATACTTAAGATTTTCAGTATTTTTACTGCTTTTTTCGCAGTGTTATGATGATTCATATATACTTAAGCGAACTAAGTGGTGAGCAGAAGACGATTTCAGGCGGGAGTCGAACCCGCGTTTCATCCACTACTGGGACGCGTGCTACCACTACACCACCGAGGCACATTGGCGCCGTCACTTATTCTCCAACGTCTTTATCATAGCTGTCAGCTACCAACCCTTAACAGGCTTTGCTCGGGTGTGCGATACCGCTTTATAAACCCAGTTGAGCTTACGAACAATATTAGATATAATACTCGATAACATAGAAATGTTGAATACTGAGTGAAGGCGCAAATGTGCCTCACTAATGTAGTGGTAGCATGCATCCCGATATGAATGAAACATGAGTTCGACTCCCGCCTGAGGTCGTATTTTTGCTTACCATTTAATTCGCTTAACCAAAAGATAGTTTGGGACGACGTTGAGCTGAAGCAATTTGGCTAGAGGAGTGACATGGTTGACGTGCGAAGTCGGTTGACGCTTTGAAGAGATGCGAGCATAATCTTTGTGTGTTAGTAGTAGCTGCACGATTATTTTGGGCAGAACAAAGGCACTGTCTTTGTGCTGAAGTTTCTATTCATGATAAATTCTTTAAGAGTGAATGCGTTTAGGTGAAAAAAGCTCGAGAATCGTTCCAACAAGCTACTGATGTTGATTCTGATAATGGAAACGCAGCGCACACTGTTACAAATTTAAAGTGTTACTAGACACAGAGATCCCCTACATAACGTTTGAAGAGCAGAGGATTTATCGATAATAATTTCCGAACATAATGAGTTCACATTTAAGGATGAAAATGAGAAAATTTTGAAGGAATGTGAGGAAGCAGAGCCACGTCATGGCGAAATATGAGTATCTGTATCAAAAAACTCTAAACTTTGGCGGAAGCTAATTAGAGAAATTTTGAAAACCATTCTTAGTAATATTCTGATTCCATTGTAGTTGGGGTTGTTTCAAGTCGGACCAGTATACTGATTGATTTCTTATGTCCTAATTTTTCGGTAATAGAAACTTTAACACATTGTTTGGGATGTCATTTATAGATTATGTTATCTCCCACTTTACTTCTGTTGCCCACAATGTGATCGTGGGATAGTTCCCACACGCAAATCGCCGCGTTACCACATTGCAGTGGTCATAAAGAGCCAAATGTGAGTAAATCATATTGTAGCCGTACACATGCTCGACATTACTTATGGCCTTATTAGCATTCGCATAGCGTAATTAAAAGATCATGACCAGTAAACGAAGCCAGTCGTTACACGTTATTTCCGCATTAGCTACTTTCTGATGCCCAGAACTTTCCTAATCGTTTGATGCGCACATTAAACTTTAAGACCGTTCAAATTACTTCCTGTAGTTTCAAAACACGGATTTTGTGTGGATAGACAGTGCTCGTATCTGTGTGGTGTTTAACATCTTCACTGCTCTTGTTGTCCAGCAATTATATGTAGAGATCGT
The DNA here is from genome assembly GCA_019055375.1 of Parelaphostrongylus tenuis. Lineage (NCBI taxonomy): Eukaryota > Metazoa > Nematoda > Chromadorea > Rhabditida > Metastrongylidae > Parelaphostrongylus > Parelaphostrongylus tenuis. The sequence continues at coordinate 35,941 of JAHQIW010006803.1, read as the reverse complement.
CGAGTTCGCTCCGGGTTTGGTTACTCTGAGGCATGCTGATGCCTGCTTTAGTTGCCATGAAATGGAAGACATTCGTAAGGAATCCATAATGTTGATTTCCAAGTACGGCTCTAATCTGACGATCACATTAGTCCTTAGCAAGCGGCAGGTACTTATAAGATTCGGCAGACATCTATGTTTTTCCTCTTCGTATTGCGTTAAACCCGATATCGATGAAGGCTGTCGTCTACACCCCATAACTGGTGTTAGAAACCATTTACATTATGAGTATAGCAAAAAAAAAGTTTAGCGCAGCATAAGATGTATGTCGCACAGATCTTATTTCTGGATGCTCGTTGGTCTTGTTTGGTCAACGTACAGATTTATCTTGGAACTAAGAAGATCTCACACAAAACAGCATTAGAAAACTTCTAGCAGCATTCCCGTGGCTTTTATCGGATCTTCGATTTCATGTCAACCATTATATGTGATGTGTTTGTTGACGACATATTCGTTAAATGCAGGATGTCCATTTCACTCAATGTCAGTTACTGATCGTCTCCATATGAATTGAATATTCATGCAAAGAATGTCGCAGTGAGATCCAAAAGTATGGGACGATACTGACATTGACTTAATTTCGTCTTTTGTTCAAAACGATGTGGTCGATCTTCGTACATGTAAGGGGTAGATACCCGAGAAACTAACTAACGAAAAGGCACTGTGCAACTGACGAAGCTGGTAGGCCGAGACTCGTGTATCGCACTGTATTAGTAACCACAACAGACCTATGTATGGCTTGAAAAATGTTATCAAGCATATTGAATTTGAACGGGGTCCAAAGAAACATTCGAAACGTGTTTGTATTTTTTCTATGGTAATATTATATTATATTTATACTATTACTTCTATGTTATTATTATTACATTATATTATATATATTATTATTGTATTATGTTATATTATTGCTATGATATTTCACAACCACCAGCCAATAGCGACCGAGTCTACAACAATGCCCGTCAGGTGCTTTCTATCACTTAACCACGCGTGTAAGTATTACGTCTGCGAAATCTGTACGTAAGGGGGTTCCCCTTCAAGAGGGATTGCCTCAAGCGAGGGCACCGTGCAACTGACGAGGCTGCAGGGCGTAAACACGTGTTTTGCAATGTATAAGTACCCATAACAGACCACATGCATGACTCATAAATGCTAAAAAGACTGTGATATGTTGGAGAATCTTCTAGTTGCTTGGACAAGCACCTGAACACTGCCGCCATACCATCTCGCCGCCTAACTGAAATAGGTTAGCACAAAAAGATGTCGCGATAGACATCATACACTGACCGACTACCTCACAATGCAAAGTCGCCAGGCCACATTTCAAAGAGCTGGGCTGGGCTACTGACCACAACCACAGTGAAAGCCCTGATATGCTCCATCGGATTAGCATCTTTTCCAAGCTTTGAAGCGGCTTCTACGGAGACAGAAATTCAAGGAACCACTACATACTCAAAAGTGACTCATAGATTTCCTGGCACTATATCCTCATTCTTTCCGAAAGAAGGCATTTGATTTCCTCTCAGCAAAAGTGCATGTATTATTGATTAATAGTGACTAAGGGATTAGTTGATTGATTTCTTGAAATAAGTGACAACTGAGCCAACAAAAGTGTCGAAATGCTTGAGAAATCATGGGACAAGCCCATTGTATCCTCACGCGCCTGCTTTGATCTGACCTCAGACATAAGTAATTAGTCTATTTCTTGCATTAATAGGCTGACATGAGGCTAGTCACATGTATATTCGGCTAGAATCTCTGCACACGTCTTTTAGTGCCGCATTAATCGATTCGATGGTCCACAGACGAATTTCCATTCGTGCTATAAGGTGATCGTTGAACTACCAAGTGGAATCCAGAAAAAATACAAGCAAATTCAAATTCATTCCATTCATATACCAGAGGAAAAGGCAAAGAACGACTGACTAGTGTTTTCAACGGTATAACGATCTACTTCAGATAATGGAGTCGTTCAACAGGTGTTTTCGAATCTGAAGCGAGCATTCATGTGACATCCTCTCATGGTCAACGAATCCACATCATCGTGCTCGATAGGAGATCGGCTAGTATTGGAAACTGTAAGAAAAACAAATTATGTGCTGAAATGAGGAGTCGTAAAATGATCATAAGTCATTATCGCTCTCTCCGGCAACTTCAAGTTAATTCCTTGAAGGTCCTTTTCCCGAGAGTGTTAGAAATAGCTTACCGTTGTCAACTATCCCTTAAATTCACTAGAACAAGCACTCAGATATTATTAGTGGTTTTTGTTTCCGCAGCTTTTCGACACTTCATTAGAATGAACGAAATAATCTTCTTAAACGACATATTCATATCTAGCATTTGTGGAATTTTTGCATGAGACAAAGGACAGCACTCTAAGCAAATCGCTAATTGACATGATTAAATGCTTTCATCCTTGTTTCTACTCACCAGCTTCCATTGTGAATATGAGTAACATCTGCAAAAGCGAACACAATCATTGGCATCATTTAGAACACGCAAAAATTTGAATGCCTAAACAAGGGATCTGGTCACTTTTTGACAGGCGATTGAGTGAACTTAAGCTTTAAGCTGGAACTTCAGAGCGAACCCTGCTATGAAATCAATTCCAGCTACCTTATAATCCCTTATAGTATTATTTATTTCGCAACAGGAAATTCGTCTGTAAAATATAGTGAGAACTTCTCCGTTACCTTCAAGTAAAGTAGTACGCACAATTCGCATTGTGCATTCCAATATGATTTACTGCTCCACTCTGATTGTTCAACACCCGCATGATTGCTAGTTTATTGATAGTGTATTGCCACAATGAACATCGATTAGATGAAAATGTATGTCTCAATAATAACGCAGTTCACTTCAAATTTCAGCTGACTAATGACCGTTACCGTGTACAAATGCGAACCAAACGGACCCGATCTTAACATTCGAAGCGCTCTGTCCACAACATTTTGCCACATCGACCTCGACCAATTAGCCATGATGATGTTCGTAGTCTACAAAATTTATTTCTTCATAAAACGAAGTTGTACAAATAGAGAAAGTCGTCCAAACCGTGAGAGTTCCTGAGAGGGACAAGTGACTGCCATCGATAGCCATTGCAACATTGTGACACATTACCGCACCCCTTGCGCCTTCTTTGGGCAAATTCCCGTCACCGTGCTACCGACGATAATACAGCTTGCTTCTCATATCATCCTCTGCAAGAAGCTATAAGTCTTAGAAACATCTCCATCCTAACACATAGACAGGTGAAAAATCAAAAAATGTTAGACATTAATTTTCTTTTACTCTTCAATGTCTACGAACATTCAGCTATTGACATACTGAATACTATATCATATAAAATATGTGTAACATTTGAAAACATACTCTCGATTTGAGAGATTTTGATGTTATAGCTCTATGATGGCTTTCCTCGAACTCTGAGATATGTTATGATAAGTTTGCAGAAAATATTCTTGTTTACAAAAAAAAGTTATAGCTCTGCTTTTTGAATATCCCTTATAGTTCGGATTGGAATCTGCTGAATGGATGTCCATTACTGGAGACTTACGTGGAATCTCTGGTTTCTTTAAGTCCTTACACAGCAATGGTTCATAAGTGGTATTAACTTGAAGTTGACCCAGAATGTTGGAGATCACAAAATCAGGTAAGAGTGCTCTCCGACCTTCAATTTCGAGAACATCGATAACCTAAAAAGTGAATCTTCTTCACCATTTTGAAGAATGGATGAGAGTGCTTTCATTTGGCATAGGTGAAGCTTTGCAAGTGAATTAAGCTCCAGAAGGCTGAAAGTTTGTGGGAAAATGCGGCCCATCTCTTACGTCTCTTCAGAATTCACGAAAAAGCATGAACTGCCTAAGTTATAAACTTACTGTTTGCATTGCAAAACGTTGTGCAAATGCCTGAACAGCATCCTTGCTAGTTGCGATACCAGGGATTAGGGCAGAGATTGCGTTGTTATCTGTGTATACCGCGATAACAGGTAAGTTGCTGGGCCCGCTGGCAGTGAAGGTCCTGGTGCTCGCTGCAACAAAATTTCATAGTTTTTGTAGTGAATGGTTCTAATTTGAATTATTAAATACTTCGAAAAACCGGCTCTCGTCGTCATTACCATCTAATAACACTTTTTTTATAATTTATCTCATACCACGTGGTGAAAAACAAACTTTATTCGGCCGATATTTCGACGTCTTAGTTCTTCAGAGACGATAATTCGAGCCGATCAGCCACAATTATTCGTTTTCGTTGTCGTTCAAGTCGACTATGTTTCGGTGAAGCGCCACCCGAATGGAAAACCTCACTCGGCAATGATCATTCATAGGATTGTTCTCATAGATGTTTTTTAATCGACTGCTTCAAAAATCTCGTTTGAGAACATCGATCTATTCTGAGAACTGTTTCAAGCCTTCTCAAGATTGAGCATGTCACTGGCTTATGTACTTCTGGCAATCTTTCAAAATATATCGATGCTCTCAAGTGACATTTTCAGACAGCAGACTGAAGATGAATATCTTTATAACCGTATGCCACCGACTTTGAAAAGGCTCAAACAACATTTCGCGTTGTCAAGTCCTGGCATGTTGTCGCTTAAACCACTATCAACCTATAATTAACGCTGTAAGCTTGTATAGCAGTCATCTTGTATACGATGACATCGCCATGTTCTTCATTAGAGCGATGTTTATTTGAAGAAATTGGACGTGCACAACAACGAAGACGAAGACCTTGACGAGGGCGAACAACAGTGGACATTCGAATCTAATCATGGGTTCCGAGAAGACGAAGACTCCAAAACGTTAGCCCATTGAAGTTCAAACATAAACTCGTGGTGTTAGCTAAATCATGAAAGTCACTGCACCGAAAAACTTCTTGGTTTGATCTTTCTTTTGTATAGACTTCTTATATAGAACTAATAACCCTGCTTATGGGTACAGCAGACTACGAACATAATTAGGCAATGATGTAGTGCTAGGCATGCTCATTCGATTAGAGTTCTTAACCACAAGAATAGGAAAATTTGCAGCTTCATGGAAATTCTTATTCATTACTTTGACCTCCAGGAATCACTCCACATCCAAACACGGTTGGGATTGAGGCTAGCAACAAAATCATAAATGGAGCGTTCGAAGGTCCTGCCCTGTTTGTAAGAATAATCATTTTCCTAAAAAAAGAATAAGTATTATAGACTCAACTAAGACTAATGTCTACATCTTTCGTGTCAGATCGTCCACGAGATAACAACAGATTCGGCATTCAGCACCTATACGAGGGTGACGTCGCCTTGGCTGATCTTTGATTTTCTTGGTTTTTCAAGTGCTTCAAAGGATCTTTAACTAGTTTAATTCAAAGCAAAATCTTTAAAAGCGTATTTTGTGACATACTGTGCTAATGCGGTGTAAAGAAAAACCAGTTTTTGAGGTAAGAAATATCTCCATCAATTCTGGAATGAAAATGGACTGCGTGGGAGCGACTTAAAGAAAATTCCAGTGAATGCGCCAAATTCTGAACGTTGCACGGCTTATATTCGGCTCCCGCCTTCGTATTTCTGATGCTGCGGCAATTGACAAAGCGCCTGAATCACAACTGCAATTCTAAGAAAAAGTCTTCCAAAGAAGATATCGATTGATGAAATGAAGCACAGTTCTCACTGCTAACTTTTCGGTAACAAATTTCTGTGAAGAAGCTGTGGTTGTTGAACTTTGATTTTCTTGTTAGTCTCTCAGATTTAGCACACTTATAAATGATGATTTTAACGGAGTGGTCAACTGATAGCTAAATTAAGTACATCTATAGAAATTCAACTGCATGGTTAAAAGGCAGGCGTATAATAAGATGTTACCAAAAATACACCAATATGAGGATGTTAACTGAAAATCGTGTCAGGATTGGATCTTAGATTAAACAGCTGCATGAAGGCATCAAATACTTCAGTGAGGTAATAAAACTCACTTTGATGAAATCGCCAAAGTATCGGAAGAGGAAAGCACAGTGGACGATCTCTGAAAACGCAGGTGATGCGATGCTAGGCAGACGTTACTGTGTTCATCTTTTCAAATGTTTCAGGTATCTCATCTAGGTAGATGATTACTGAACGCCGTCCTTCCAATTTCAGCACGGTGTGCAGGCAAAACAAATTTTGTTATTGTACATTTCACATAGTCATATCTCATTTCTTGGTGTAGTTGCTTCAGATTCTTTAATCGTCTCTTCATTTTCGTAGTGTTTCTGAAAGATCGATTGGAAAATCTGAATTCTCCTATGCTATGCTAAGTAATCAATACGACTCAGTCAGTTTCCGAGGTTTTGAAGACCTGAAAATGTTTACCCCCACATCAATGCTTCAGAGGAGATATTGCTGTACTACAGAAAAAAAGGAACAGATTTTGATGCCAATCCGATATTTTCGCAGTTGTATAAGAGTATTACTCGTCCTCATGTTCAATGAATTGCTGCGGAGCATACGATCGCCTAAATTCTGAATTTTGAAGAGCTCTTTACTGACCGCTGCATCCTCAACAAATCATTGGGCTGGAAAGAAAGTTCTGAGGCACTTGAAAAAATTGAAAGTTCGTGCCAAAAATCTAAACAAAAGCAATAATAATTCTTCTTCAAATTAAAGGCAATCGGTTTCTACGACTTTCTGCAGCCGGTCCGTCAAGTTTCGATCTGGTCAAAGTCGATAATTCCTTCGATTTCGATTTAAAGAAGTCTTTACATGCATCTTCGGCTTCATCGAAGGACTCAAACTCTGTTGGGCGTCCTAAACAAAGCTTGTCTTTAAGGTTACGATCTCCGAAATAAGAGCGTTGAAACCACAGTTCAGCAGCAGATTTGCTTGTTATGCCTTCCCTTTCAACTTCGTTGATTTCATCGACTATAGCTCGATGTGAAAGACCCTTTCTCCAATGATGACGCAATAAAACACGAACTGCGATTATGTCGTTGGACATGGCGGAGGCTTGCAACAAAGTGAAATAAAGACGAATGATATCTAGGCGCGTAGCGGGAAATCCCACATTAGAAAGTGTAATATTTTCATGATATGCATGGGAGTTATACCATACTTATTAAGGTGCCCCAGAACTTTCTTTCCAACCGTAGTAGGAAATATTTAAAGAGACCATTCTTTCGTTATGGAAGTCTCGTCTCAATAGTAACCGACATAGTATTTGAAGCAGAAATTTTTACTCATTTCCAAAGTGTTTGTAAAAGTCTTCGACTTGGAATGTAATGTATATCATTACAACTGTTTCGTCAATGACAAATCGAAAGCACCGTCAGCGCTGTATTATCACAGACCCTGTTTATGAGTTTTACAAGCCGTAATTGAAGCTGAATATGCTAATGCGTTTACAACCGTTTCTCATTTTGAGACTTCCGCGTCGTTTTGGTTGCATTGCTGAACAACGAACCAATTTCGTTACAGTATGCCCTGTACTTTCAATACGATTTTGTTATGAATCCGCGAATTTCGAGATGTTTTTTTTGTGTGGAATGCCATCACCTGTATAATCTGTTGTCTTGCTGATTGTCGGATGACTAGAGCGGAGCTTTTCATATTCTCGCAATACGTCAAACCGCCTCAGTAAGTCCTCCTCATTGGAGGGATTGATTGAGCATCATGTCCTTCTTATAGGCTTTTGTGAAGATTTTAGACGGTATCAGGTAACCTTCTTATCTTTTGCTACACATTTCAAAGGACTCGCCCGGTTTATGTCTATCGTCCATCGGCTCTCATCGTTTTATGTGTCCAGTCTAAGGATCGCTGACATCCTGGGGTGCAGAGGGGCGCACTCAATTTCCGATAGTTGCCACAGGTCAGATTTTCGGATCCGTTCTCCCATTTGAGAGGAACGGAACACTCTTTACATCAACCTTTCGTTTCTGCGCCTCATAACCCCAAATTATCTTACATGCTGCATGCGTAGTGACTAGTTTCTTGAAACATTTGTAGAGGCCAAAGTAATCGTTGGTCAAAAGTTAGGTATGAGGTTGGATGTTTCTTGCATTTTTTCTACAATGTCAATGTTCTCAAACGCTCTCCATGTGACTCGCTTACTCTTGCTCAGCTCTAAATTTTAGTTGTTCACCATATTGACTTTGCAAACTGAGCACATGTATTCAAACCTTTCAGCGATATTGAAAAAATGATAATCACGATATTGATTTTGTTAAGGGTGAATAGGCATTCAAAGCAATCCGTTCTTCATGAACATCGTTCTTTTAAAACTTGATTGGAGACCTATGCTTCCAGAAACGTTGCCGATGGGTCAACGTTAGTTCGGCCTGGCTGACATGAGGTCAGTGGAAAAGAAACTGTGGTTTTCAACCGCAAATTTCACATTTTAACTAGGCTCAAACCCATCTTCATCAATGAAAATAGGAGCCATTGCAATCAACATATATTAGCCACTGAGAAGTAAGTGTGTTGATTCTGCTTTATTTGGATTGTTGCTTCGAAATTCGACGGACTCTTGGAAAGGGCTTTCTGCATTCTGTCGGTTGGGCGAGCGTTTTCTCTCCTCGCGGCCACCACTTCTTCAAAATGCTTTCACAACATGTGAGTTGCAAAAATATGCAAAAACAGCATGCAACATGCAAAAAATATCCTTGAATATTTACCAAATCCCAAGACATCGATTCTAACGCTACCAATGTACAAACTTATTTCATGTTGGTAGATATGTTGATTGTAATGGTCTTTATTCTGACTGACCCAAAGCCTCTCTTATTGGACAGTTTTTTTTCCTTAACGTTTTACTAATCAATCGAAACCTCAAATCTTGGCAGCTCAAATAATGTGTCATGTTTTCAGAAAAAACCACTCTTGTTGTATTGTAGCGGCAAAAGTGAAATTATGTTTCGCACTCGATTTGATTTGTTTGCTCAATTTGCATTTGTAGAGGGCTTTTTGCTTGACTTTTGGCAAATTTTTCGCAACGGTATAAGAGCGAAAAGATGACTAAGTTTCGAATTCAAAGTAGTTCTTCAATCACTTGAACATCGCATAAGGATTATATGTCCTTGTGAGTAAAGTTTGTAAGTTAAAGGCACCTAATAACTACAAAGAGATAGAATATCACAAAGGGAACCGTTACCGCCTAGATTTCTCGGGATGTCAAGCGCTACAGGAAGATCACCAACCCTTTAGTCCAATTTCATCACGACAAGCCTAGAAGAAAGATATGATGCTCATCGAATTTCTAGAGAGAAGAAGACCCTTTGGGCTACTCTTTCACACAGTAAGGAAAACGGATGTGTTGCTGGTGCTCTATCGAGTCACTAGGATATCGGTACTTTTTCTTTAGAAAAACACATTGTTGCGAGAAGGAACTCATTTTCAACTACTGTCAAATAGTTTTTTCCTAGTTTACCTACGTTCTCACCGACGCCCATTTTGCACACCACTCTTTCTTCGCTACAACGCATTAGTCTGTCAGCAACCAATCGTCAACGATTTTGCCTTGCAGTCGATATCGACATTGATTCCAGTCACGCTGACAGATCAACTATATCACCTGTATCACCTGTCTTGTCATTAATCGTCGAGTGATTCGAGCGGGTACCAGCAGCACCTCCATTTTCCCTATCGCGTGCGAGATCAGCCCAATGTCCTCTTTCTAAGGATCACTGAGCATCATATCTTTCTTCTAACCTTTCGTGAAGAAATCGAACTCTCGGGTTGGTGGTCTTCCTGTAGGGAGATTGATATTCCGAGAAATCCAGTCGGTAACGGCTCTCGTCCATCGGTTGTCGTTGAAGCACATCACGTGTCCGGCCACCATGTTTTCAATATCCTGACGTGTAAAACGGCGTCTACAATCCTCGATCTTTGTAACGTAAGTCGAAACTTCGAATCCTTTCTGTCATTTGCAAGATACGCGATACTTCTAGCGTCGACCCTTTGACTGGGTGTTCGAAAACGCCAAGCGATCATACATCCTACTTAGGTAGCGACCAGGTTTCTGCTGCATACGTTTGGACAGGAATAATAGTCGAGTTGAAAAGATGGGCACGAAGTTGGATTTTCTTTGTCCTCTTCACTACATCTTCGATGCACTTTGATGTTTCCCAAGCCGCTCATTTCCTCCTGTTCAACTCTAGAGCTAAGTCGTTAATCATGTTGATTTCGCGATCTAAATAGACATAACTCGAGTGATTGGAGATTTTCGTTCCTCTGAGTGTGAGTGGGGCATTCATAGCCCATCCGTTCCTCATGAACATCGTTTTCATTAGATTTAGGTAGAGGCCAATCTTCCCACAGGCCTTGTCGAAATCGGTCCGCATTCGTTCTGCTTGGCTGATGATTGGTATTATCAAGACAATATCATCAGCAAGGCAAAGATGGTTCAATTGCCGACCGTCAATTTTCGCTCCCATATCGTTCCATTCTAATGTTCGCATGACGTCTTTGAGGGTGGTTGTGAATAATTTTCGAAAATTGTATTGCCTTGTCGAACCACTCTTCTTACGTCGATAGTGATATTGTTGTGGAAGGGAGATATTTTGGTAATGAAATCTTTATAAAGCCCACGGAGAATCATTATCTAACGAGTGGAGACGTCCTGGTTATCCAGTGCCTTTACAACCACTTCTGTTTCTACTGAATTGAAGGCTTTCTTCAGATCGATGAAAGTGAGACTGAGCGGTATATTGCACTCCCTGAAACTTCAATGAGTCCTGAAATTGTGTGGATGTGGTCTATGGTACCAAATCCTTTTTGGGACCCTACTTGTTCGCATTGCTGTCCTTCGTCCAGTGTTCTGTTAATCCTGTTTAGGACTACTCGAGTGAAAAGTTTATAGACAACGGACAGTTTGCAGATTGGGCGATAATTGCCTATGTCGTGAAGATGTTACCTTTTTGAACAACAGCACGGGGTTGCTGGTTTACCATTGAATAGGAATCTTGCATTCTGACGGGTAGCGAGGGAGAGCCGAGCCAGAGTTTTGATGAGAACTGGCGATATAATTTTCAAGTGTTCTGGTCTAATCTTATCTGAACTTTGTGTTATTCTATCCTTCACCGACGATGTGGCGTGTCGGATTTCGGAAGGGAGAAACGGCGGAATGACATATTCATCCTCTTACAATTTATATGACAGTAAGAGGACATGGCTAGCGAAGAGGTCCGGGAAGTAGTGCTGGATAATTATCTGCATTCCCTTTCTACAAGCTATAAGTGTTTCGTCAGGGCGTCGCAGTGCAATCGTCTTGGTCTTATAGTTGGCGGAGACTTGCTGGGCTTTGCGAATGCTCTTTCCAGCTTCCGCAGCTTCTGCCATAACTGCTGCTCTTCTCTCTTTGAGATCTTCTTTTGTCGCTTCTCTGCAGCGTTTCGCAAGTTCGGACGTAAGGTTTTGGTTGCCTGTAGCTCGTGCGATTCCACATTGACGTACCAGCTCGAGTGTCTGCGAAGACAAGCGTCTCTTCGTGACCTTAGGACTCTCGGCTTTTATAGCGCTAACGTGAAGATATTCAACAAGCTGGTCGTATCGTCGATGTTATCGACAGCGGTATCTTACAAAGAGCCAACTAATAATTTGAATAGATCCCATTTTATGGTAGTTCTAGGACTTCGCTGGTTATTTAGCAGCTTTCTCTTCTTTTCGCGAAAAAAGGAACGTTGTGCGGAGGAGATCATTGATCCATATCGGTTCGACCGTGATCGCCCAATATGGGTTGTTAGCTGTTCAAATGAATCGATGTTCACGATGGGAGTGCTAGAGGTTTTCAAAACCTTCTTAATCATGCGATCATTTGAGAGGAATATAAATCGATCAAATTATTACTGTATTATTATTATTGATACAACGGTTCCTCCGCTGCGAACTTTTTGCACTAATCCTTGTCATTAGAGTACTCGTTTTCTTAAGCGGCGTTGGTTGACAGGAACAGGCAACAATGACGATATCAAGAATTGTAACCCACTTTATTCATAAACCATGCTGGCGCGGGGTAACGTGGTAGTGTGGTCGTGCGGTATCTCGAGAAACGACGTGATAAATGAAGCATTGGTTCACCTTCATCCCCACCTTTTTTTTTGGAGTATAAGTTTTGATAACTTTGTGTTTTGTTGATTTAAGCATCAATATAATATTTTGTTGTCAATGCTAGTAAGTTTGTTAAATTATTTTTCAAATTTTGTGTCCATTTCGGGTGAGTAAGAATTTGTTTTAAATCATCTCTCAATTTTCAGTTCTCTTGTAAAAATTCACGTATTGCATCAGTTGAGTTGCACATGACGGTAATGACAACGGCTGACACTGTTCCAAAATCAGCTGGTTTCAAACCACCAAGTGTCCACAGCCGTAAATAGTTAAAAGAGACTAGAGGGATTCAAGACCGTCCTCGAAAAAGTCATTAACCACCTCGTCTACTACGGAAAACATTTAGAAGATTTGTTATCAGATTCAACGAGATCCGTAGCGTCCGATGCGCAAGATGGCTTGGGAAGTTCGGGATTAGCAAGTGGAGCGTCCGAAACACTGTCAAACATAAGCCAAAGCTGAGCAGCTACAAGACCGCTCGTGCTCACTTCCTGGATGAGAGGTTATAAGAAGAAAGGATTTCTAAGGTGCACCGGATGATTTATTTTTCCGAGTTCTGTGAAACGTCAAAATCAACTCAGCCACCTATCAGCAGTAAATTTTATTTACTCACAAGTGGCGTTCGATAAATTTCCGTCTCAGCGAGGTTGGGCTTCTGTGCATTCGGCCCTCTCAACGATTGCCATATGTCAAGAGTTGTTTTCAGACCCGTTGGGGCAGGGACACTCAACCGTCAAAGGCTCTGGATCTCGAACCAGTGGTTACTGCGTGGCTTGCACTAAAGGAAAAAAGTTCGGCTTCTCGCTGCACTATGATGTACGCGCATAAGACGGTTTTGATACGCGTTTTGGTCGAAACAGTGGAAATGTGTGCGAAGATTGTCCAAATTTTTCAGAAAAGGCTTCGCAAATGTATAAAGGCTAAAATAGGCAACTTTGAGAAATTGTTATAAACTTTTTGTTTGTTGTTATAAGTGTTGATCTAACCAATGTGAATATTACATCGTCTGTATGAACTCATTTATTTATGCAGTGTTTTTTTTCCTGTTGAAGCATCCGAAAAAATTATGAGAACTTCTTACGCACCCTGTATATTAGTGATATCACACCACTGCTAAGAGATCAATCAAAAAGAATTTTGTCGAAACCATGAATATTTTGTGCAAAATGGTACCACATACTGCTTACAATGCCAGTTCATCAAAAAGTGTCAACGAAATCTGGGCTATTGGTGTGCTTCAAAATTTGGAATCTCTAAAACATAGTTGGGCTGGTCTTGTTCTATCTTTTGTTTTATGAGTAATGACTCTATATACCATCGCTTATTCTGTATTACGAACGAATTATTAGTGTAATCTAGCCAGAACGATGGACTTGACCCCTAAAGACATTTCATATGCCACAGATCCAGCCGTCGTAACATATTCACATATCACATAACTGTGGTTTGAGATCGTCGTCATTTATCTAAATTGAGAACATTTCAGCATTGAAATCTTCACAAAACCTTCTATAAAAATTCAGAAGCAATCACATCGTTCAAAATTATAGCATATAACTGTAACAAATGATACTCAAATTAAGACGTTAACATATCATCTTAATACCAGTGACATTCTTCTACAGAGCCGGCAGCACTTTTCCACGACACTCGCCGAAGCCGATCCGAACACCGTCTTTCTCACAGACTCCGATAAGACTCACCTGAAACAATCTTAACTCAGTGTTAAAAAAAACCTATTTTCTGCATGAACCGGTTTCAGATTTATTTTGTGGAGAACACCACCTGTAATCGATGGTTTTTTCACACTCAGCCTCTACAAAAGTCTACGGATATGTCGCGTGTTGTTTCGTTGCTTTTCCAAAACTTCGTCTTCTTTGTCAATGTCCTAGAATGCTGCTGGGCAAGTCGATTCTCATTACTATCTTAGAGTTAACATTTCGTCATTCCAAATAGCTAAGACTTGTGCGTGTCGCGCAACCGAAATTCAATCGCCTCGAAAAGAAATCACTCGTATCTTTTCGAACCAAATCTGTTCAGATTCTACTGCCAACTGAAATAACGAAAATTACTAAGAAAGGGAATATGTTTCAAACTAAAATCAGTATAATAATTCAAACGCATTAAACTCATATATTGTATAAATGCTCTTGAGAAGAGAATTGGTTTTTAACAACAATAAACAATTGGCAAATGTTTATGGGATTTGTATCTCGCACGCTAACTCGTTCAAAAATCTGCAGTGTGGTAAAGCTTTTTAGACTAACGTCTAGAAAAGCTATCCGCACGTCAGTACCTAAGAAGTTATCCACATCTGATTCCTGCCAAAGACAGGAAGATTAGAGATTTTTATTATTACACCCTCAACAAAACGCAGTAGGATAGATTATGATGGTCTACATGCTATGGCTATCAAACATGAAAAGCCTTGAGTGTCCAGAACACACTGGATATTTCTGTTGATGAAGAGAAAAGGTAAAGACCTAATAATTTCTCGCGGGTAGTTAGATGGTCAATAGGATGTCAGGTGCTACTTATCTCAGATTTGTCTCAGAACTGATTCGAGAGTACTGCTCACGCAGCTTGATAGTGAGCCTCACAGTGATCAAATTACACCCAAACATTATTGATATTAAGTTGTATTACAAATCTTTGGCAAAAAAATAGCGGAAGGTTATAATACTGCATTCGAATCAGTCTTTTCCAAACTGTTAATTCAGTTTTCATTGTTGCCTTGAAGATTTAAGAAGACATTGGACGAGAAGTAGAGGCGTTTTTTCTGATACCTAGTTCTATCAATGAAGTATACACTTGTTAAAGAAGATCCGAAGAACAACTTACTGTTTAAGTATCCGACATATTAGCGATAACATACATCACTTCCAGTAAACATGTTGCCTTTCAACCTCAGACTAATACATTTCAACACGTAGGAACTTTTACTAGGTAAAATGAAGAGTGATTAAGAATCATAAACAAGATTAAACAACTTTAATGAGTTTAGCACTATAAAACAACAATTTTGTAGAGGTTATAAGCTAATTTTTTCGCTTTTCTCAAGCAGTGTAGCGAACGAATAGGCGGTATTTCAAACAAATAAGAGGTAATGGTGCATAATAGTTAATGTCTTCGGCTGTCACGAATGTAATGAGAATTCAGAGAACTTAGTCACCGTTTTGAATTATGTTACATTCTAGTTAACATATTGGGATATTTTGTGTTTGCTATGCTCCAAAGTCTTCAAAATAAAAAGTTATCTGCAATTATCGAAAGATTGTTAAATGTATTGAAGGGGTTTGAAACATTCATGGGACATGTATGGAGACATCGTGTTTATGCGAATCAAAACGTTGCCTCTTTTCTCAGTGAGATTGAAGATCCCTATGTCAATTTCAAGACGTTATGACTATCATGTTTACATACTGAGTAAGCCCTGGTGATTCAGAACGACTATCTACTTTTGAAGTGTCAATAGCAACACAGAGGTCCGTAATCCTTTTTTAGACTTCTAACTCCATTAGAATGTGTTTTTCAATTTTGAAAGCCGTAAAATTTCTTCACCTCATCTCCATCTTGCAAAAATTTTCGCGTTTGATTGCCAACCGGCACCGTCTTTGACCCTCGCCATGACAGCTCCAACATCGAGCCATATGCTCCTTCCTCCTAATAAAAGAAGGGATTTAGAAATAAATTCACGGCAGAATCTAGTGATTAAGCTCAATTTGTTCAAAATTAGTGAATAACACGACGAGAAATTGTATAAAATACACTGCCCGACTGTTTTTTTTTGTGGGTGCGTGTTATGCTACTTATTTTAGATCTCGCCCCTAATTCTAAGATGGACGCTAAAAGGAAATCTAAGTTGTAGAAAATAATAATCAAGTATTCTGTTTTTGATAAGTGAAGCTACAATGATGACATACTAATACTTGTTTTTATTTTTACTCATGTTTTGAGATGTTAAAGTGTACTTTAAAACTATACTTTCACTTACTGGCAGTCTTCCCAACGTTTGCACTAATGGTAGGCATAACAGTAAAATTTTATAACATATTCTGAGTCTTTCATGAGGCTTGTTATGACACTTACACAGTGCAATTAAGACACGTGCTTCGGCATTACATCCTCGTCAGTTGCTCGATGCCTTTCGGTTCAGTCAGTTCTTTGCAGGGAAATATCCCCTACATGGAGGGACCGACGTCGAAATAATTATGCTTGCCGTTTGGTGAAAAAATCACTTAACGGCCAATGTTGTACATTCGATTGATTGTGGCTGCTACAATGCATTTTGTTTTCTGTCGAAACGTATTCGTTTGAGCGAGGTCTCAAAACCGTTGAAAAAAAAGTTTGGCAAAACATATACATATCCAAGATTGACAATACACATATTGAAAAATACTTTATCTCCACATTTGTAAGAGATTAGTGCATCGCTCGAAATCATTTGCGATGAGACTAAATACTAGGTAGCGATGATTCTGTGTATTAAAATGAAACTCACAGGTCCTGACACAGTACCCGATCCCATAAGGTCACCTGATTTCACATTGCACCCGTTCACGGTGTGATGAGCTAGTTGTTGCTTCATGTCCAGTACATGTGCTGAAATGTAATCACTCATAAGCAGAGATAATGGCATCAGCCACTTTATCAGAAGTGTATTTCATTCGAAGTTTTACATAGGAAACTTGAAACAAGGTGTGTCTGAGTGCTGAGCACACAAAATTTCGTTAATCAAACACTACTCTGCAATCATCAACAGTATTTCCATTTGGTATCATCGCTCACCAATGGTCCTTACCTGCTCGACTAGCACAACAGCTCAATATGTTCCCATGAGGCCAATTACTTTCATTATTTTTGACAGAAACAAGCCAGAATAGGTCTTTGATCTCTCATGCTGCATAGGCTCTCTCTTAGTAAGGTTTCAGACAAATGTGAAACTCCCGAGCATCTGCGACCCAACCGCTTGTGGAAGAGGAATTTGCCCATGTACAAATTGTGGTTCAACGCCCAGCCAATACGAAGCTGTGAAAATGCAGTGGTTTATACCGCAATTTACCGCATACGTACCGGAAATATTTCGCCTTTCAGGTATTAAAAGTGATATGCTAGCTCATAGTGCACTCTATTAACTAAACTTATAACTATTAAATGCAGAATTCGGAAAGGACATTTTCCTTAGAAAGTGAAATTGTGACTTGCTGCTACCTAAATAACGTATTTATTCGCGTTCTTCTTGGTCAAGGACTCGTATTTCGGACGTTCAGGAGTTGCGATGCTGAACAGCAATGGTCCGCTAATACCTGCAGCTGGTACGTTTAATTTGAAATCTACGAATTTCTGATTTTAGTCCTATTTTCGATAGTTTATCTCTGAGCAACTTTTGAGAGCAGGACGTTATGCAAAGATTGTAATATAGTCGATCGAAAAATAATCAGTTCTTGTAGAAAGTCAGCACAAGCTTCCTTGATTTTAATCATATATTGTCAGTTACTAGCGATGCTTCGCCAATAATGAAAATGAGTAACACAAAAATAACCTCATGACTTTGAGGAGATCCAGAAAAAGTTTCAGTAAGTGGAGTTTACCTTGAAGTTGGTTTTGCATACAGAATGTCGGAGCGCCTTCTGGCTTGATTGTCACTTCGGGACTGATATCTGGCGTGAAATGGATCCGAGTGTTCCAAATACTGAAGAGGCGCCGGATCCTAGAATTTTCTCGACATTTTTTCAACTACTCATGATAGAGGTTCTGCACTCTCGCTAATCCGGGAACAATCTCGATCATATATTTTGAGTCTGATACATTCAAAAGGTGGAAAAATTCAACAGAATTCCAAGCTCCAATGTCGAAAATGAGGAATCGTTGCAATTGTGTTTAATATAGATACTATCCATCGGGAGCACTGAACCAAAGAAAGAATGTTCTTTCATCAAATTCCAAAAGATGTAAGCTTTGAACTTGCTCACCTGCTTAGGATTAGCCACCATAAACGGTCGCAGTGCTTCTATTGAGACCACCCACGGTGAAATAGTTGTGCCAAATGACTTGCCCAGAACGACCTAGCGGTACATATTCCCATGCTTGTATATCACGCGCTGAAAAATTGTCAGGCTCAATTTTCACGATTTTCGCAATTTTTATTAGTATAATCTTGCCAAAAAACACATCATATTTCGTAAGTAGACGAATATACGAGTAGGTATTGACTATTCTAAGAGCTACTGGAAAAAAAGCAACGCGACATGTAGTATTACTTTTGATATTATCTTTCTCTTCCTTGTCACTGAAAACAACGTCATGTTAATAGACGCGACAGCTGAGTTTGATGAAAGGTAAAACTCTGTCCAAAAACTTCGTTGTTTCCAAGGACTCAAAAGTAACAGTTATCATGATCTCGGCCAATGTTTTTCGTATAATATTAACTGTTTTTCGTAAACTGACATATTGATTTAGTACATCATAAATGTGAGGGCAGAAATTCTTTTCCCAGCTATTCCGAATTCAGGTAATTCGTGAATTCCACATATTAAAGAGTTCATGATGATGAAAACGATTTCGAAAGATTTCTTTTACATATAATTACAAAAGTAACACACTTACAAACATCTATACGCTTGCCTTAGGACTCTCCCTAGATAAGCACCATCAGCAGTTCAAAATTATCTACTTGTAGCACTTGATATGCCTAGTCATTTTTACACCTTTTAATCGATCGTGTGGAAATTATTTAGTTGTATGAATACTGTAATCAAAAAAGACAGGATATAGAGATTACCAACCACTCCAGTCATTCATTAATACGACGCCAAAAATGTGCTCCTCGGTTTTTTCAATTGGTATTGGTTGACCGAGTTCTGTAGCCGGACCTCCGACAAAGAACGCCATCTCCAGTTCGAAGTCCAGTAATTTAGAAGGTCCGTAAGACGGCTCGTTGGCTAGAAATATTTTTCTAACGAGTAAATTTGATTAACAAATCTGTACAGCTAGTTTCTATACCCACATATTTAATGTCGACATGTATAATCAATATTTTTGTAGCTTGTTTTAATCATGAATTTCCCACGAGGTTTGTATGAAACTTTTAGTTGAGTGACAGTTGCCTTAGTCTTCATCTGGGCTGCATTGATTCAAAAACACAGCCAATCGTTCTTGCGATGTCAGTCGTCGTTGTCGTGTTTGAGCCGGCTCTAGGAATATGCTGCTTCATTTATGTCAGTCAGTAAACACCGACTTTTGCACGATGCACCACCACTATGAAAACAGCTCAGCAGATGGCAGTAGATCAATAACCATCCACGTATATGAGGGTCCGGCCTTGTATAAAAATTTCATTCCATCTACACTTCGCTTGAGAAAGTACAACTAGATCGACTACGAAAACCCATTCGCAGAAAACACGGCTGTGAACAATCTATACAAATCAGCGCGGCTCCGAAGCAAAGCGAAGACGCTGAAATGTTAGAGCGACTAATGAATTTGTTATCAGCCTAGTACAAGCTCAGAAATACAACAGGATATTGATTAATGGAACGAAGTTCAATCAAGTTGGGTTAGAAATCTAGAGTAATTTTATTCTATATCTGTAGCGTTTCATCGTCATACGACGTCTTCAGGAATCGCCATAACTTTGGTAGAATGTACATAATTACGATTTGACTTTATAGCTTATAAATTTGAAAGGCATCAAAGTACAGTTCATATAATTTGTCGATAATAGTCACTATGAGTAACGTCAAAAATCAGATAAAAAATTGAAGCTCTTTCATGAACATTGTAATTCTAACCTCCCTCTGGCTTCACCTGTCCACTGGGTCTTCGGATAGGTGTTCCCGACGGCACAACTGAAGAAGCACGTCCATGGTAACCGACAGGAAGCCATTTCCTAAACAGTGATCTACTTCAAAAGCTCAATTAACACATACACGCAATAGGTATTGATCTGATTCAATCAATGCCGAGACTTTTGCTACACGGCTGGAAAGAAAGTTGTGGGGCGCTTAATAAGCTCAGATAACTCCCATGCATATCATGAAAACATTACAGTTTATTGCGCGGGATTCTCCCAATAAAGGCCTAGATATTATATGTCTTTATTTTCACATTATTACAAGCCTCCGTCATGTCCAATGGTACAATCGACGTTCATGTATTATTGCGTCATTATTGGAGAAAGGGTCTCTCACAGTGAGGTGCTTTCGGTGAAATCAACGAAATCCAAGAAGAAGGTAGAACAAGCAAATGTGCTGCTGGGCACTGGTTTCAAACGCTTTCCGATCCGACTCTGGCCTTCTCCGATTGATGCAACACTTTTCGAAGGGTCTTCGATTCGAATCGTTAATGATGTTGAAGAAGCATGCCAAGAGTTTCTGATTCGATGTCGAAGGATGGTACTTCGACGATCCGAAACTTGGGGGATCCATGGCACAAAGTTGTGATAAACGATGGCCTTTATTTGAAGAATAGTTATTGCTGTTTTTGTTTGGAATTCATGCATAGATTTTGAGTTCTTTACAAGTACCCAGAACCTCCTTTTAACTAATATTATTATCCCATTGCTGATAAGTAACAAAGTAAAGTTATAAATCTCATAAATGATGGTAAAATGATAAAGAATAAAGTCCAATCTCTGGAGGAGTCCATGCAATCGTCATCAATTCTTGATTTCGTTCGAGGTGATTGAATGTATATCTTCCTATAAAGAATTCGCGCTGGTCAACCACTGTATCGAGAAAATCCTGCTATCCTTTCAGATAGGTATTATGCCAATTCACCGACCCCGTGGGGGTTGGAAGGCCTGGTGAGCCTCGAGCGCTGGACTAAACTATCGACCTTCGATTGGTCGATTGTGTGTCTCGCAATGCATCTCTAACCACTGTGCCGCATGCGGTCCTTCAACAAATGATAATTTGCTGAATAAATAACAAAAATATAACGAAATAAAGTGAAGTAATAATAATGACAATTATACATGATGATGCTAATAGGATCATGGATATGTGACTAGATATTATATATAAATTCATGACTGCAGCAAGAAAAACGTAGCCATTTTGGTGCGTCTGACGGTTGATCACAAACGATGAATATAGAACAAAAAGGAACAAGTGAATTTGTTTCACGCTACCAGTTGGGCATAAGAGCATTTTCTTTTCCACGGAACATTATGCCGACATTTGTGGCATGGTGGATTGACGAGTAGAAGTCTGTGTAGTCGCCTAAACAGATTCAATATGATGTATGGAAAGCGTTGGGCAAATTAGCGATCCCTAAAAATTGGTAACAATTTTGAGAAGTTTCCTTTCTCTTTTCCCTAAGAAGTAAAAATAAATTAAAAGCAAGAGATCGCATTTTGTGATTGCAAGGTTTGACTACAGTTCTCTGTTGATACCGATGGTAAAGCGAGCTTATCAATCAACAAAAGTCTTTCAAAAGTCCACTTCTGCTTCACAAGTGACGATCACACACCATCTGGACTTCCTAAGACTACTCCATTGAATTTTAAATTCTTTTATTGCGAACGACTTTCCCATGATGAACCCACCGATAGTGGCTGGAAGATGCATGACAGCATCTTTCTGTTTAACTATAGATTTCTCTCGCAACTCCGAGTTTTCCTTGAGTGTAGTCACATCATCGCTGAGCAGTTTCTGAATGGTCGAACGCGCTTCAAGCCATGCGGTTCGTGGAAGGGCCATGAAGTCGTTCAATGTTTCCTGAATACGATCAAGCTCACTAGTTTGCCGGATGAGAAGATACTTCTTAGATGTTTTGCTTTCAAAATTAACGTGACAGTTAGTGGTGATTTTCATCAACATGTTGTTTCACAAATCTATATAACACCTTACGTGCTCACCATTCACGCTGTTTCCATCACATTATAGTTTTAGTACTTGCGACATATTCAGAAATCCTGTTCTACAAGGTGGTAGATAGATTCATTACAAACCTGTTTAAAGACATTCTGATGAGTCTTCAACGCAGGACCATCGAAAAGATGAGCGATTACCGAGAGATCCAAAATACACTCGCCGATAGCAACCCTATACGATGTCTGGGCTAAAATTGCATGTTAGTTTGCCATTCTGAATCATGCACCTAATCCAGTGAATTCCTAGCAGCGTTTCATCCTAAGTACAGACTGCTAACACAGAAAAGAAATCAGTTTTGGCTTACAAATTCACATGCACCTAAGAGAATTGAGTGATGTGCAAAAATACGACCTCAGATGGGAGTCAAACCTGCATTTCACCCGGATAAACTCCTGCCTGAGGCCGTATTTTTGCACGTTACTCAATTCTCTTAGGTGTATATGAAACACCATAACACCGCGAAAAAGGCAATAAAAATACTAGAAATTTAGAGTATTACTAATGGATTCAATAATCCAGTGAATAAAGATCTCTGTGTACTCACACAAAAAGCTTTTGAGGTTTTGAGCTTTGTCAATCAGTACCAATAGAGCGATCAATGCGGCGGACCGTAGTCTGACGTATATAGAATTACGTC
Organism: Parelaphostrongylus tenuis; assembly: GCA_019055375.1. Classification (NCBI taxonomy): domain Eukaryota; kingdom Metazoa; phylum Nematoda; class Chromadorea; order Rhabditida; family Metastrongylidae; genus Parelaphostrongylus; species Parelaphostrongylus tenuis. The sequence goes on along the minus strand of JAHQIW010006803.1, from coordinate 13,335 downwards.
GTAGTTATGACCGTTGATTTGATAAGATTTGACATATGGAAACATTGATACGTAAATACTATATTATACTCAATAGGCGGAAACTTGAAAACTCAACAACAACAAAAGATTAACGACTTATCTGAAAAAAGGAACTAAGCAAATTATTTATGGCCATAGATTCGTATAAGTGGAACAAGCAATCGGTACTGAAATTAATGGAAAAACAACTCGAAAGACCAAATTCCTTGAACCTCGGTCATGTGAATAATATAAAACTAAGAAAAAGAAGAGAATTCTAGTAATTAACTAGTCTTTATTTTGGGCTTACGCGAGGTTGGTATCACTTATTCGATCGAATGTCCTTCCTGACGATCGATGGATCTTATTGAATATTGGTGGATGACGTTTCGACAAGTACGTGATACCAACCTTGCGAAAGCGTAAAATAAAGATAGGTTCCTGGACTATTCTTTTCATTTTTTCAGCTTTATATTATTGAAGAAATTCAAAAAAAGGAATATAGTGCTTAGTAGCATAGAAGCAACGTCGTCCACCCAAAAAAGAGCTAATGATAAATAGATTCGTTTGCTCTACAGCGTCAAACGAATCTATTTATCAATAGCTCTTTACACAACCCTTTATCACAACTTATTGTGCGGATCCGAGCACTTGCTGTAATTGCTACGTTTCTTGCATTGATGCTCCAAAAAGCCCTTCTAGACTTCACGTGTTGTTCCAGCTGCAATCTGAAGATTTTGCCTCATTCTTAAAAGTCTTGGAATGCCCGACAAATCGATCTTCCTTGCAACCTTCGATGTAGCCGAGCTAAGGCGACCGAATAACGATTGATTGCAAGAGAGTGTTAGGATGGGAATCAAACCAGTGCTTCTTTGCCTACTACATTACTTCGTAATACACTACATCATTAACCACTACGCTACCCAACCTCTGCCAAATGTGAAAATCACTGAAATAAATAATAATATCACAAGTTTGGGCAGACGTGAACTTGATCTGAGAGCAACGTGCTGTCAGCTAAATGTTCGCTTCAAACTGACAATGATTATTCAATCTGTAAACAAGCAATAGTATCAAGAGGATGCAGAAATTCAAGGGTCATGTGCAGGTATCGGGCCTTCATTGTAGTTTTCCGATGATGAATAAAGTGAGTGAAGCACCGCCACAGTAGAGATATGGACCACCAAAAAAGTCGGGATCATTCATGACACATCACGAGAGAAACGTTGACGGGACGATAACGCAATGTGAGCACACCGCTCAGCAATGATAAGATTTTCGAGCAGACAAGGTCAGAGATGATCCGCGACGCTGATCAATCAGAGTAAAGATGGTTTCTTGTCAATTGTAGAATAATGTTGGCGAAATATTAAGCCTTAATCTTTTACTTCCTTTTCATATTCATTACTCCACATTTATTACAATTCACTACTATATTTATTTCATTACAGTTTACTAATATTATTTATTATTTATTTATTAGTATAATTTTCAATACTGTCATTCATCAAACCTATCAATGTTATCATTTTTTATTATTTTCAAGTTGATATCAGTAGCCAGCAATTTACTTGTCGAAATAGGAATTATTGAAGTATGGGAATTATTACTGAAAACTAAGAATTATTGAAGCATGCCGATGTTAATAGATAGCCGGTCGTGGGAATTGTTCGATCAACGGACAAAAATAGAAGATGCAAAGTATCAAAATAGCAATCGATAAGTGGTCATAGTCGATGTGATACAAGATTCTAACCATTACTTGTTAGCAATAAAGAAATTAATGATCATTTCAGTTTATATTCGACTGTTTTTTAAGACCCCGTTTAGAATTAGTACATCCTGACGGCGTTTTTCATAAGGTCTGTCATGGCACTTCTAAAGTGCCATACACGTGTTTCGACCACGCAGCCTCATGCGTTGCATAGTCTCCTCGTCTAAGCCAATCACTTTCGGAGGAGAACTCCCATGCATAGAGGAACCGTCCACAAACATGTTACACCGGAGTACAAAGTGAAAATTGGCTTCACCCAAGGATAACTAATCACTGCATGTCCAGTGACATTATCATCGGACATTTGACATTTGAAACCGTGACATGAAAGTTTGAAACATGCTGTCAGAATCATTTTTGCTTTCGTACGTGGAACATATCGTGCAAATTCTATTGGTAGCAATAATGAGGACCATTTTGTGATCGTAGGCAGAATATCATGTGGATTCTGTCACTTCTTGCACTCTGTTTGTTTTCATGCACCCATAACCCAATACAGTTCTTGCCTTAATTTCCCTGTGTCTCCTTCAAGATAGTCGATGACTTTTGCGGATCGGAAAAATTTCACAAATAAGTGCAATACTATGCAAATTTTTTTCATATACGAAACATGGAAGGCTTTATGCTTTGTTGAGTAACTCAAAACACAAGCAATAAGTGTTGGGTATGAGATCTCAAAGTGACTGCTGCTTTAGAAAATTGTTTCAGATAGATAGACAGTAGCAATAATGAATAATCACAAGGCATGGATCAAAGAACAAAAGAGCCAACCATTCATGAGAAAGGGTGAATATAATCTGACTTTGAAACAATAAGAAAATCCATGGACACGCTCATGGAAATCCTCATGAAGATTGAGCGCAACTTCTTCCAAGTAGCTTGGAGGAAATAATAAAATTCTCAATATGAACTCAAGAATAGAATATTGATGAAAAGCGGAGAAAATACGGCGCAATTAGTGAGAATGAGCCATTCAGCTCGCTTACTTGTAACATTCTTACGAGAGGACATCATGGACAAAAATCTCAGGAATGCTCTTCTTATTTTTGATAGAACTAGTGCTACAATTGAAATTCCATAATTACTGAATGATATGCGCAACTTTGAGCCATAGATTCGCGTTTAACTCATGTATCAGCCATACCGGAGCATATGCTAGTACTCTTTTTGCGATATCGTACCATCGAAGTTACCAACAACCAACCGTCTAGGAGCTTGGTCTGGCAAGCACATATCGGCATTAAGCGCAGTTAAGATGACAGCTGGTATATATATATATATATATATATATATATATATATATATATGATATGTATTTGTATATAATATATACACACATATGGACAAATAATGCGCATATTTATGTATACAAAATCTTAGGACTTCTTTATTTCACCGCTTTTACAGCATACGTTTTTTATACAGCTACTATGTCCAAGAATGATGAATGACATGCAAACAGAAAACCTTCGAAGATTCAAATGTTTTTTCCAGTCACCTAAGTGATGGCAAACCGTTGTTTAATGCAACCTTCACGCGAAAATAGTGTTTCTTGACGGGTTATCAATCACCATTTGAGACACCCATTGACTCGCAATCAACGGCTTGCTTTTATCGTGATCATTTTGAATTTTTCGATTGCATCTTGGCTTAGACTTAGATATAAAGAACTATAATTTTCAAGTTTTTAGGATTTCAGAGTGTCATTCCAAAGGATTCACTATAATTTCTGAGATCGACATCACTCATGTCATCATACACCTTTAACTTAAGCCCGCAAAAGAGCGTGGAACAAAGTTGTGGAGTTTAGATTAATTTTTAGCAAATGGGACTATGCATACGGAGCGAAAGATTTATTTATTTATAGATAAGTTTTAACATGTTTGCAGAGACAAGAGCTTTTATCCAAGGACACACAAGGAAGCATTTTGCCCGTTATGAGCTGATTTCCATTCATCCTCTTTCAGTGGCCAGTTCTTGAGTACAAGTAATTTCTAATGAATTTTTCTGATCATTTAAAATACATTTGACAAAGATGTGACATTGAGCGGTCAAAAAATCCTACAATCTACACTTTTTTTGCACTGCATTTGATTCGCATCCACAGTGCGTTTTTTTTCACTGTACGGATCTCAACACGTGTAGTACTTAGAGCGTTTTTTGCCTCTTCTTGAACACTGTAGAATAGTGGTTCAGTGTGCCTCCATGCAATCTGGAGGATATCCTGACTGTGGCGTTCCATAGAGCGCTCGTTGTTGACTGCCAAAGAAAGGAGGGGGTGCGGATTGGCCCCTGCGCGTCACGACGAACATCATAACCACTCGGCCACGGCGTTCCCATATAAATGCCACATTATTTGCTAGAAATTTATAAAAGGAATCCGTTTTTTGAACGAGTTTATTCGAAAGCGGTGAGAGACCATTGCTGCTGAAAAGATATCTACGGTTAAGATGGTTACTAGCAAAGAGATATAGAGATGTCTTTGCGATACCTTGACATTAAAGTTTGGCATTTCCAAAAAAAAAGATATATCTTCTGCTTGTCAGAGAATGGATCGTAAATCATTAATGAGGCTTGTACAAACGTAATGGAGACGTTATGATGCAGATGTCTACTTCAGAATAGCTCAGGTTCATTGAACGTACGCTCGGCACTGTAGCTTTATGTTCAGATATGGTTTTCAACTTTCACTAATATGTCCTTTCAGTGTTTGTTTATACGGTGCACTCAAAGCACCAGTGTAGGCAAGCGGAGGAGAAATTCATATAGTCATCTAGATACTAGAAAAACATAGCTCTTATTGAACGTTGCCAAAAGAGACTTATTTTTTTATTGTAGAGAATGAGCAAAAACATGATAGCGTTATCCACATAACTTTAGGCGGAGTTCTTTTCTATAAATATGACACGATTACAAATAATCATCAAAAGTTAACAAAAAGCTGGCATCGCACAAATTGCAAAGTACACCAATTTTTCCAGAAATGACCGTTATTTCGTTTCCAGTGGCTGTGATAAGTTATGATTATCGTGTGAAATGTGTAAATAAAGGATGAGAAATAAAAAAACACGGTAATAATCAATTATCGAAGGAATCTTTACGTATTCTAACTTGTCAGCGTTTGTAGGCATGAATGAATATGCCTTTCGGCCTACACAATGATTACCGCTGACCTATTGCATCATATTAGTGATAACAATCTACCAGTCAAGTCAAGTAATAATTTGGCGACTCTGAAGAGATGTAAGGCCTGATGAGGTTAGGGAGCATGATCAAAAATACACCATGTACTTTTTTGCAGGACACTCATAACCACTGTGCTAAGCGTACCTGATACAGAATATAACGGAAGACATATGCTGATATAGAATGTAACGAAAAGAATCTACGTTTAGTAGAAAAGAAGTATCAAATAATGACAGAAGTTTTTGGATGGTAGACATACCAATTAGATCGATGTACAGAACATAGCGCTTAGCGCAGTGTAGTATCTTTTTCTGAGTCACTAGATATCATCGAGTTATCATTTATTGCAATCAAATTGCTCGCCTTCGTAAGACCATTCACGGATGACCTTCCATTGTTGTTACAAAGCAAATTTTCAGAACTGGCATGAATCTCTTATAGAAAAAATTATCGCATAGGCTCGGCTGTTGCAAGAAGATTTCCATATTCTTTGCGAATGTCGTTGAACATAAGTCATACCAACTTTTCCATATAACTAAAGTACCATCAGATAACGAAATAACTAACAAATAACAATATGCCTGATAATCATTATTTGAGCCACGCATGTTAGTGGTCTGTCAATGAGGGCTGACTTATAGAGCCCGATACACGTGTTTCGATCTTGCGATCTCGTCAGTCGGGCAGTTACCCTTTCTCGTCTTTTGCTAATCTCTGTGGGTGCTCCAGTCCCCACAATAAGAGTTAGCTACGACGTACGTTTTACACTCTATGTTCAGTGAAGAACTCACCAAACACAGAGTTTTGTACACTCGAATGCTCGTGGCTAGTATATTTGATATAACATATCTTTCATTTCGAGTGTTTTCTTAAGACCACAGCTCAAATTCAATATGCCTGATAATCATTATTTGAGCCACGCATGTCAGTGGTCTGTCAATGAGGGCTGAATTATAGAGCCCGATACACGTGTTTCGATCTTGCGATCTCGTCAGTCGGGCAGTTACCCTTTCTCGTCTTTTGCTAATCACTCTTTGCTAGTCTCTTTTGGTGAGTTCTTCACTGAACATAGAGTGTAAAACGTACGTCGTCGCTAACTCTTATTGTGGGGACTGGAGCACCCACAGAGATTAGCAAAAGACGAGAAAGGGTAACTGCCCGACTGACGAGATCGCAAGATCGAAACACGTGTATCGGGCTCTATAAGTCAGCCCACTGACATGCGTGGCTCAAATAATGATTATCAGGCATATTGAAATTTGAGCTGTGGTCTTAAGAAAACACCCGAAATGAAAGATATGTCATATTAACAAACAAACAGTTGACGAAAGTTTTCTTTGAAGAATCCGTCGCTTTGGAAATATCGATAATTTGACGTCATTTTACTTACACAGGTCCTAAAGATTCGCGGTTAACCAAACTGCATGCCTATTCAAATAGTCACCTTGTCGCCACTTCGGATACTCCGGATTGGCACTCCAAAAATTGAGGCTTGCGGTACAACCACGAGCGGAAGACCGAACACCCTCAGCGCCTTGTGGCACTAGGTTCAAGCCAGTAAGAGTGAAACGCGAGATCAATTCACAACTGGAAATTCAATCCCCTGCCACCTCAAAGATGCAGCGTATCGCAGGCGGGTTTGAAAATCGCTTACATTGTTGCATAAAATCTCCAAGATCGACAATCGAAAGTGACAGTCCAAATTACAGGACTTCAGAAACTACTGGAGCTACTCAAGACCTATGTTGTATAACAACACTCGATCACGCGTTTAACAATTAATATTAGGAAAGTTGAGAACTCGTCTATTTGAAAACTTTTGATGCCGCTACCGACAGAGGCGGAGATCAAAGCTGTTCCCAGGTGATGAACTGAGTCACCAGCGTTCTATAATCAGGAAAGAGCGACTGAGAGCGCTCCCACACTACAATCAATCAACGTTCATCGCCACACCGGAAATCCCCGGAGCGGCATTCCAAAAATTAGGTTTACGGTACGCCCACACATGGAAGGCCGGACACCCCTAGTACCTCTTGATACTGGGCTACAACCAAAGCATGCCCCGTCGGCCACCAACTCATGCCACGACGCATCGTATCTCGCGCGGGTGGGCAAATCAATTCTCTCTCAGTCCGACGGAAGAGACCGCTACCAGTGGGAGCACGCAGAGCGGTCGGTCTTGCTATGAACAGAGCGTTTCGACCCCCAACAGATTGCTCATGTAAAGCGGTGTTTAATTACACTTAGGTAACCGATGAGATTGTGAGAAAACGAATTGCCGACTAACACCGAGGTAGCGTTTGGTCTCCGATCGGTATTCATCAACGAGAAATTCTTATAAGCCGCGTTGAAATGCTGTCAAGCATGAAGTCGTTTGTTGTATTGTAGATTTCAACTGATAATTGAGATTTTGTACTCGAAGTGATTTGAAGATTTGCTCGAACAAAACGAGATCAAAGCATGACCTTGCGTACTCGTTACATTTGCTTGCCTTGTTCTGAATTCTTTGAGTAAAAAAAAGATTTCTTTGTGTACACTTGTTGCTTACACTGCTATGTATGCTGACCCAAGGCTCCTTTTTGCTTGATCATTTACGATAAAGCTTTCCTCTAATTATAGGAGTTGATAAGATTTCATCTGAATGATATGCTTTCGAAGCAAGAAATCAGCAAATCTTTTCAAAAATTCCGGACATTGGCACAAGCCACAAATGCAGCACCTGTCAAAGCTCTGCTCAAAAACTAGTGCTTTGTGACAACAATAAATTGCATTTAACATTGCAAAATGTGAAGTAATTTTCACTAGAAAACCTCCTTCACCCTTAATTACATCAAACCTCTCCAGCCAACTACCACTTGTGTAGTTGCCTAGGTAAAAAATAGTATGGAGATAAGTAAGAAGCAAACGAACTCGTCGCCACACCGAATACCCGGAATAACACTCCAAAAATTTAGGTTTGGCATAACCACAAGTGGAAGGCCAGACACCCTTAGCACCTTTTGATGCTAGGTTATAACCGATGACACTTACGTTTGCCCGTCTACTGACGCGATAATGCAGCGTATCTCGCGCAGGTTAGCGAATCGTTTCTCTCTCCGTCAGACGAAACGACGCGTCGAATCACGCGGTGCGTTGGTTTCGACATCGCCATCGCTGATGCTTCGTGATATTTCCTTCAATAGGTGGTGCATTTCGATCTCTGATGGGTATATGTACAAGTGCTACTTTGATATATTGACTATGTCATTGTATTCGTATATTGAATCAAATTTATACATAACACATTATATATAACTTTTTCAAAATGGGAACTGATTGTAGGGAAGCAAATCCTTGCCATACACAAGGTCGTATTTGATCTCCCTCTGCTATTTATCAACAAAGAACTTATATGAACCTTGCTGACATGATATAAAGCATGGAGAATGTTGTTACATGAATTGCGAATTGCAATAGGTAAAAGAATTTCTCTTTGATACAGTGGTTTCCAATGTAATTTGACAATGTGTTTTTGAGTTCTTCAAGAGGTCATCTATAGGCACTTGTACGGTGCAATACACGAGATTAGCCCCGGAGCCTCTTTAGTTTCATTGTGCCCATCGTTTGAACCATTGCCCTTTGTTTGAACCATTGCGTTTTGGGGGAGGACCCCTTCATTTAGGGAATCGTCGACGAACAATTTACACTTCCGCGTGTAAAGTGAATTCATTTGACAGACGGCTGAGATAACATATTACTGCATGTCCAGTGACATGATCACCGAACATTGCAGTGATTAACAGTTGATGCTAAAGGCTGGTATTTTGATGATGTCTTTATACTCGACTTTTTTCTGATACTTCCCTCGAAACGATCTAAGCTCATTTAGAAGACGTTTTGAGAGGCTCAAAAATATATTGTCAGACCATATTGTTTCGAGCAAATTCTGAAAAAACGGTTGAATATGAAGGATTAGAAAGTATCGAAGCCTGCAAGTACACATCTTGTGTGAGTCTTGAATTGGTGTTCTATAAGTTTTCACGATGTATTTTTTCTCGACAGCATCGATCGCAGCATCAACGGAAAGAAAATGTGGTTTTATAAACCTTAACAATAGAACTAAGAGAATCGAGTGGTGAACAAAAACACGGCCTCAGGCGGGAATCGAACCCACGTTTCATCCTATCCGGGGACGCGTGCTCTACCACTACACCACTGAGGCACATTTGCCCGACCACTCATTCTTCAACATCTCAATGTTAGCTATCAGCCACCAACCTTTGACAGGTTTGGTCGGGTATGCGATTTCGCTTTATAAACCCAGTTGAGCTGATAGCTATTCTAATTACTAATACTTTCGAAATTATGATATTTTCACTGCTTTTTTTCGCAGTGTTATTATGTTACTTATTATGTTACTGTGTTTTTGTTCACCACTCGATTCTCTTAGTTCTATAAGTAACATAATAACACTGCGAAAAAAAGCAGTGAAAATATCATAATTTCGAAGTATTAGTAATTAGAATAGCTATCAGCTCAACTGGGTTTATAAAGCGAAATCGCATACCCCGACCAAACCTGTCAAAGGTTGGTGGCTGATAGCTAACATTGAGATGTGAAGAATGAGTGGTCGGGCAAATGTGCCTCAGTGGTGTAGTGGTAGAGCACGCGTCCCGGATAGGATGAAACGTGGGTTCGATTCCCGCCTGAGGCCGTGTTTTTGTTCACCACTCGATTCTCTTAGTTCTATAAGTAACATAATAACACTGCGAAAAAAGCAGTGAAAATATCATAATTTCTTAACAATAGAATTTTACATAAGATAGTTGTTATGACGGCGCACACTCTCATATTCAACAAAGATCGCTATGAGCAAGATATACACCCACAGACGACATTTCTAAATTCACCTTTTTTGTTCTCTGCTCTTTTCTACAGAAATACCAAGTTTTTACGATAGTGTAGAACATAAGCACCGAGTTGTACACATTAAAACATATTTGTGATGTGAGTAAGGCTCACATTCATCCTTCACATTGCTGAAGAAACGTCTATTTTATTACCAAAATATGCTATGATTACTAGATCTGACCTAGTATTAAGGAAAAGAATGCCGTATGCTTCAATTCTGCCATAGTCATGATGAAGAAAAAACTCTCAACTGAACATACGGAGGCCTCTTTTTTTTCTCGAAAGATAACCCAGTCGTATGAAACATGGCCCTAACCTTTACATTACGTCCTCGGCAACACAACCAACTGAACGTGAGCACACAGCTTCTTGTTTGAATGATATGCTTTCAAACTACGAAGTCAACCGGTATGTTCAAAGATTTCAAACTTAGGTATGAATCAAGAGTGGCATTTGTTAGTGCTGTGCTCAAAAACTACTGTTGCGCGACAACACTGGAGCACTCATCGTACAATCAGAGCTCTCGACGCTGAGCAGTCCTTGAGGGATGCGCTATGCATTCATCTTCAATTTCTAACTTCGTTTGAGGTGACTGAATGCATATATGGCCTTTACAATGACTCGCGTTGGCCTCTCGTTGCATCGAATCAGTGCTGATGCCTATTCAGAGAAGTATGAGACTAGTGTGGTGGCATTATCCCTTACCGCCAAAATAGACGGCTTAGAAACTATGAGCACGATATCGAACCATCGACCTTATGTGCGACGCAGAGCACCTCTAGCCACTGCGCCAGGCGCTTTCCTAGTTGTACAGTTAACACTGAAAAATGCGGAATAAATTTCGCAGGAACACTTTTCTCATCCGCAGTTGCATGGAATCACAGACCCACTACCACTTCTCCACGTGCTTAGATGATTAATAGCTTTTGAGATACTAAAAATAACGTTGTGAGGACCGCCTATGGTTCGAGACTTAGACAGTATTCCCAGAACGGACGCCATGATCATCATGAGACGTGGGGCTCAACTTTACAATCTGCCAACGCTTGTCGCCACACCAGGTATCCCGGAATGGCATTCCAAAAATTTGGGTCTGTGGCATGATCACAAGTGGGCGGCCGGACACCGTCAGTACCCTTTGATACTGAGTTTAACCATCTTCGTCCCCATTCGGCCATCAGCCGATGAGACGTTCGAGCCCGTGTAGGCAAGTCATTTCTTTCTTAGTCAGAAGAAACAAGCGCATGGGAGCAGGCAGGGGGTCGATACCGACGCCGCTGGTTATCACTGATGCTTAGTGGTCTCTTCATAAATGGTATAATTTGATCTGATGCGTTGTGTATGTACAAGGTCTGCTTAAATATTTTTGCATACATTGAAGAATGTTCTAATCTGGCTTACATACAACATATCATATTCAACTATTGGGTGACCAACTAGAAATCTTTTCATTTGATCACTTTAGCGGAGGCATGATGTTATTGACATATCCAGGGATGTAGAGTAATGTGAAGAACTTTTGCATCAGGCGGGACTCAAACTTTCATCGCACTCTGTCCGGGTGCGCGTGTTTCCCCTTTTACATTGTTCCACTACTGACGTCCGTTTTTCCACCACTCTTTTTACGCTACAACGCACCTATCCTGTACTCAACTATCATATCCTCAAACGAGAAGTGTTTGACACGAAGCGAATTCCTGGTCAACATCGATGTAGCCACTGATCAGGCTTTCATCACAAGCGAGGATTCGTATGAGTCGCGTTCAAATGCAGTCGTAGAGTAGCGATGTTTGTTGTATAAACTATTTGGTGTTTTGTAGGTTATCAGACGGCACGTATCTTAAGAAGAAGACGAAAACCAAACTGAATGTTAAAGGCACAGGCATCGACACAATGAAAAAAGAATACTGTTAGACGAATCAATAAGGCGTCACGAGTCAGGGCTGGTTTTCTACATATTTATCACTCATGGGTCTTGGATTCAAGCATGCGGCTGGATTAAAAGGAAGTTTTTTAACTTTCTTTACGCGTGTCATTGAACAGGTCAGATTTACTTGAACAATTCTGTTACATTACTGACCGAAACGTGCAGATCCTAGTAGTTGCCGGTTGAGGAGTTGACAGTCATCCTCCGTTTACCGAGGCCTAGGCATCACCTCAAACGAGAATATAATTTGAAGACGATTGCATGGCGCATCTTTAAAAGATTTTTCGACACCAACAGCTTTATCCTTGTTATTTTTTGCTCTAGGAGTGCACTGTTTTAACTCCAACGCAAGCCTTGCTTAATCCTATGAAAATTTTGGACTTTCAGCCTAGTACATCGTCACGGAAAGACTGAGTGTTACTGGAAAGAGTTGTATGGGCCAATTTCTTTTAGAGGAATGCCATGTTCCAAAATTTCTACCTTTCAAAGAGCTGCATACCTGGAAAGGCAGAGCCTCTCAGCTATTTTTGCTCTATGTCGCGAAGATTTTGCAAGACGCGATTCTAAAAAGCCCATCTTTTGAATTTTCGTCACCAAAATCTCTCACATATTTTTATGTCATGAAGATTCTGTTAAAAACCTTTACTGAACGGTCAAAAAGTTGGGTAGTCACACTGATCAGGAGCATGCTGAAAACCCACCACTCACAATGTTTATACTCTTTTTCACAGCACTAATCTATGGTCTTTTTCCATTCAGCTGTGTACTATTTCACAGATTTTGCCTGCCCTCCAATCAGCTTGTAGTGATTGGTCAAGCACAGTTCCTGAAAGTTGGTCAGCTTTTTGCATGTAAGCATTAGGTTGCTTCTAACACCTGTTTATCGTCATCAAAAAGGAGGGTTTTGGGTGATAGAGCTTTACTTGACTCAGTATCTGTGACAAATGTATTGTCTTTCACGCAATCATCAGATTCATTATCGATCTCTCCTTTGACATTGTTTACAAGTATGCTACCACGCAACCGGCTATAGATAGTTCTATTGAATTTATCTTGGAACCGGACAAAGTGCTATAGTACGCCTTGAGACCAATCAACTAAAAAGGAATGCCTAGAATGCCTGAATCAGCGCTCTTGTCCAGTGGCAAATGCTGCTTTCAAACCAATGTTCATAGCAATGTACAAGATGATGAAAATACTCATATTTCTCGAAGGATAAAAGATAAAAAACAAAACTCTCGGCGCTGATCAATCCCTGAGGGACGCGCGATGCAATCGTCTTCATTTTTAAACTTTGTTTGAGATGACTGAATGCGTATTTGGCCTTTACAATGATTCGCGGTGGCCTCCGTTGTATCGAGTCATCGTCGCTTATCCTCCCAGACCACCGACCCCGAAAGGATGGATGGCCTGGTGAATTCTGAGCGCGAGATCGAACCATCGACCTTGTGTACGACTCAGACCACCTCTAACCATGCGCCACACGAGCTGTTTTCAAGAATAGAAAAAGGAGTTGCGTTTTCTATAAAGGTCCCAACTCCTGAATTACACTGGTGAT